>JAGFMF010011617.1:1035580-1123091 GCA_019455555.1 Galemys pyrenaicus | reverse complement strand
CTCATTGTGGTCTTGATTTGCATTTCCCTAATTATGAGAGATGTTGAACATCTTTTCATATGCCTGCTGGCCATTTGTATATCCCTTTTGGTGAAATGCTCAAGGCAGGATCCTTAATCCTTTCCATGTATTAGTTCATTTAATCCTCACAACAGCAGTAACTCTGTAGGTACCATTATTATTTCCATTTCACAGAAGAGGTAACTTACTAAGTTGGACACAGTGCAGCTAAGTGGTAGAGCTGAAATTTGAACCCTGTGCTGGCTCCAGAGTTTTTTTTTTTTAATATTTATTTATTTATGCATACAAGAGCTGGGGTATAGGCCAGAGTCGTGGGAGGTGAGAGGATTCACCAGAGACAGAGTGGGGAACAGGCAGACTGACTGAAACACACTGCTGAAGGGAGCAGCGGGCGAGGCAGGAGAGATCTGCTGCGCCATGTGGGTCCCCTCCTAGGCCAGCAGCAGGGATCGAACTCATGCTGCAGTGGCTGTGATTTGCTTCATAGTGCATTGTTTAACCCACTGCGCTACCAGGGAGGCCCCAGGCTCCAGAGTTTTAACCATTACTCTGTTTTTGTTACCTGTGAGATGCCAGAAAAGATATATCACAAATAGAATAACCCATATAATTTCTACTCTTGAAGATTAATGAAAAATAGATCTGTATGTAGCATATGTGTAGCCCTTAAAAGGCTTTTCCAATTCATTCTCCTATTTAGTGCTTCCTAGGCTTCTGATACATGAAAACAGCCATTGTTACTTGTTAATAGTATTTACCATAGGTGATAAATAAGTACACAGATGTCCAACCTTGGTTTTATTAAAGAAATAAAAGTTTTAAAATCACAAAGCTGGCAAAAATGAAAAATGATTTGTCAGTGCTTGCAAAACTTCAGAAAAAGAATACATTAAGAAGTAGGCAAAGAGTTTTTGAAGACTTTTGTCACACTCGCTAAAAGGACAAGGCGTTCAAAAGGCAGAGCCATGATTATGTATAAAGACATAGTGACAGGGTGTGGTACAATCGCTTGGCAAACAACAAGAATTGAAGTAGTTTAGTGTGACTCAAGTTTAGGCTTGTTGGCAAAAGAGGAGTACTTGTATGTAGGAAAGATATCATTGAAGGAGGAAATCTGCTAAGGCAGCAAGAGCAGAAAAATAGTTTCAGTCATTCATGTGACTATGACAGAGACCTGAGGGCAGGGGATCAATTTAGGAGAATAGGGCTTTAATTGTGATTAGATGTAGGTGGTGAAGTGAAAAGAGTGCTTCACAAACTTTAGCAAGCATCAGGAACTCCTGGAGGCTTGTTAAAATACGGCATACATATCCAGAGTTTCTGATTTCAGTAGGTCTAAAGAGGGACCCCCTACATTTTTAACTTCTAGTAAGTTCCCAGGTGATGGTAAAGTTGTTGGTCCAGGGACCTCACTTTAGAGAACTGCTGCGTAGAGGATAACTTTCAAGTTTTTCTTTTTTGTTCTGTTGCAAGTTTTATTAAATTTCATTTAATTTGCAATGGTGTTGCACCTTGTCATTCTTACTTAACCTGTTGGTTGGATTCTGCTTCACAATGTAAAGCACCCCCAATCTTTTAGTGGATAGACAGTTTTTTAAAATGATAATAATTGCAAGCTAACAGACATTTAATTATGTACCAGTACTAGTTGAAGTGCTTTATATGTGTAATCATTTGAATCTCCATAACAATCCTTTAAGTTACATACTGTTATTCCCAGTTTACAGATGAGAAAGTTGAGGTGTGAAAAGTTTAAGTAACTTGCCCTAGAGCACAGAGCTAAAAAATGCCAGCACTAGGATTCAAAGCAGGCCATTTGTTTCCTAAATCCATGCTTAATTGCTCTACTCAGTCACACTTTCATTAAAATATTTTCAATGCATGGATCTACAGTGGACCTTCTACTACCAGAAAACCCTATAATAATATCTGAGTTTTGGAAATGCACAGTGAGAAAATCATTGTCATTCTATTCACCTTTGTTGAGGCCTGTTGTGTTCTGAGTACTGTGCTGGACTAGGAACAGACTTACCATCAGTGGTATATTAGGGGAGCTAGACATCTGCTGCTTTTAATCTCGTAACACTGCATACTGAGGATTATGATAGGAATGTTGGACACCCAGAGGAAAGAGAGAATAGTTCTAGATGGAAGGATTGAGATAGGCTTCTCAGAGGAGGTGTCCCCAAGCCACAGTATTCTGCTCCTAACATTAATAAAAGCATAGATTGAGACTGTCAGGTTAAAAGCTAAGAAGCACAGCTCTCATAAGACCTCATCATTTGATGTCAGGGTTCTGTTAAGTGGGAAAGGTAAGGAGGCCTCTCTTAAGTGGCATTCATTACTTTAGTGATTTCAATTTGCCCCAAAGTCTGACCTTCAAGTTTAGAAACCTGATTTTCATCAGTAAAACAGAGAACGCCCATTAAGCAAGTTCACAGTGACTGATGTAGAGACCAGAATGTCAGTTTCCAGTAAAGGTTGCCACAGGGTTTGAGCACCTGCAGTTGGTTGAACAAGACTTCTCTTGCCTCTGAGGTTCCTCACTCTCTGCAGCCAGGGCTGCCTGGCTCTTGTGAACACACTTTTTAGATTAGTATGTTTAATCAGGTTACATTCTGGTCTGGCTGGTTGGTTGGCTGTATCTTTGCTTTCAACCATTGTATGTGAACTCTCTAGTTTAATTCCTTCTAAGGCTGACCTTCCCCAGTTTCTGAGTTCTTGGTGAAGCATCTCAATCGGTGGGCTCTGATTCCACTCTTTCTTTGATCATATTATTTATTAAGTAATATGCTCTGGGTCTTCTCCATGACCCATCCTCCTTCAAATCATCAACATGGCCCAGTATTTCTGCTTCTTTAAATAGTTCTCAGATCTGCCAACCCCTCATGCCACTGCCCCAGTTCAGATCTTCCTCATCTTTCTTTCAGGCATTTCTCTTTTTAGGTCAAAGCCTCGTTGTCATCAATCTCTGATTTTTCTCTCTGCTTCTAAATCATTCTCCATGCTGCTGTCAGATTCTTCTAGAATCAAAATCTGCCCCATCATTCCTACATAAAATATACCATTGATTTCCATCACACTCAAGTTAAACTCTTAGCCCCTTGAAGTTTTTTCCTTCATAACCTAAATTTCTGATAGTTAATTCATAATGGCTCAGCACATCTAAAATTTTTTTCCCTTTAAACAAATTTGAGAAAATGTTACTTGAAGGAAGTAAAGGTACCTGTAATCTGATTGTATTGTGTAGAATCCTGAAATATGCATAATTTTGCTCTGTTTTTCAAACAGCAAGTTGTAAAACATAAGTCGGGTCATGAAATTAGGAACAGAGCAGCATGGAAACATGTACAAGAGTAGTAGTAGTACAAAGATGAACTCCCATAGTATCAGTTATCAGCTTTAGTAGTTATCACTTTATAGCCCACATTACTTTATATTCCTACCCAGTTCCCTCATGTTATTTTGCAGCAAATCTTAGATCCATTTGTAATTTTTTTGTATGTTAATGAGCAGCATTTTAAAAATCATGAAGTACATTCGTTATTATGTATGAACCTGGCTCACAAGATAATTTGAAAATCACTGATCTCCTAAAAAATCTCTTTTCAAGTAAGAAATATAAGTTCTAATGTTACACATCACATCCAGGGTGAATAGTGAAGATTATCTGACAGAGGGGAGAATGTTTCTTTGCAGAAAGACCCCACCCATTTTCCCCACCTCAGTTAAGTATAGAATATGTTCAGCTGTCCAAGACCCAAGACGCTTAGCGTCAACCTCTCTTTTCTCTGGTATCAGAACTTGAGCGGACTGAGTGATTTTGTTGGAAGGAAGAGGGGTGAGGAAAAGTAGCTGACACTTAATGAGGACCTTTTCTGGGCCTGGCACTGAAGCTCTTAATATATATTATCCTATTTAACCATTACATTTATAACACAATCCATGAGTTGTAGAGAGATGTAAGAGACTTGACCCAGAATCCCCATTTAATGGAGACCCAGCGAGGTTCTGCCCAGGTACCTCAACTTTGAGACTTGTTCTTCCTCCATACCAGACTGCCTGTTGCATGCCTGGTCTAAGAGGCAGCCTTCTGTTCACAACCTACAACAGAGATCAAAATACAATGTCCCTGGGCCCTAAGAAGCTTCCATCTAGCACGGAGAAACCTTTCACCTTGCCAGAGTTCTGTAGGACATAAGGAAAGACTTGCTCAAGGCTGTCGAGAAACTTAACGGCTGACTCCAGAACTCCTGTGAGCCTTTTAATGATTGCTGGACAAGTCAAGACCATGCCAAGCCTAGATTGTTCCCATCCAAAATGTATAACTTACTCAATTCCTAACTCCAAGACCCCTTCAGGCTTTGTGACATAAGTGACCGAGGAAGAAGCCCTACCTGGTTATATCAAAACTCTGATCCTTGAGTCACAAAAAGAGGTTAGGAACCCCCCTCCACCATCCCCTTCAGACTGTTGCCTGACCAGCTAGGAGTAGGATAACTTGTAATGTCTCAAAGAAAACCCTAATTCATCAAAGCTTCCTGGCCTTGTCCGTTTGCTAGCTGTGTGATTTTGGGTAAATCTCTTAATTTCTCTGGCCCTCATTGAGGATAACAGTTACTTTGTAGAGTCGTAAAGATTAAAAATGATGAATATTAAGCCTTCGTTCCTGTTACATGGCAGATATTCACGAAGTAAAAATCGTCATGTCCATGTTTAAGGAGACAGAAAAGGTAATAATACATTTCAGGAAAGTGTCTGAATAAATTGAGAGGGATAAACTCGTTATCTTTCAAGTTCAGCGATACAAACACTTTGTTCGCCACCATTCTGGATAAAACTAAACGAGTAGGATGTGCAATAACCTACACTATGTTTCCCAGCACTATTCTGTTTTGTTTGCATTGACTCATTTAATTCCCCCAACAACCATGTGATTGGTGTCCTTTACCATCTTCATTTTACCGATGAGAAAACTGAAGCGCAGAGAAGGAACTTGCCTGAAGTCACGTGTAGCCAGCAAGTGTCGAGGCCCAGCCAGTCTGGCTGCAGAGCAAGAGAAAGAATAAAACCTGCTCTACCTTGGGGTGGTTATGCGATTCAAAATAAGATAAGTTTTAGGGAAGTGATTCATAAATGCTGCATGTTCCCAGAGCCTGAATGACAGGCTGACTGGACTGGGGTTAAGATACAGACTTTGGAGTCTGACTGCTCTGGCCAAGTCTTAGCTTTGCCACTTAACTAGCCTTTGTGATCTTGAGCCAACTAACACTCTGCCTCACTTTCTGAACTATAAAAAAGTGGAATTGTAAAAGGACTTGCCTGATAGTTGTTTGGAGGGTGAAATGAATTGACACATATGAAGGGTTTAAAATAATGCTAACAGTTCTAAACAAATAATGGTGATTATGATGAAATGAAAATGAAAGAGGAGAAAAAGGAGGGGAACAAGGGATAGGAAGAGGAATTAAACCTTGAAATTTGAGAACTCTGGGGTTGAATCCCAGCTCCTGATTTGATTTTAGGAATATTTCTAAACTTGTAACTCAGTCTCAAAACAGAGCTGGCCAGATGAAAGGAAATATAGGTAGAGGCCCTCAGCATAGTGCCTGCTACCAAGCAGTAATTTGATAAATATTATTCTTTCTTCATTACTCAGCACCAAGCACCTACTGTGTATAGCAGTGGTGCTAGGCTCTGTGGCATTCACAGATGTGAGGCATTCTCTGTGCCTTGAAGTGAAGTCTGAAGAGTGAGACTAATATGGTTATTGATCACTAACAAGATTAAAAATAGGTAATGCTAAATGTTGTGAGACAGTATGAGAGGGAATCCTGCATTGGGGAGACACAGGAAGGCTTCCTGGAGGAATAGGTTTTGGTTGTGGGCAGAGGCTGGGATCTGACCCTGTGGGAGACCATGCTAAATTGGAACCTGGCGGCATTCTTGCCTGAGAGCCCAGGAGGAAGTTGTCTTTATGCAGTACTCAGTAATGCCAAGCTGGACAAGTCTCTGTGGACTGAGGGTCTGGGTCCCTGGGTGCACTCTAACTGGAATTTCCAGATCTGGAAGCTCTAGCTTGTGGTCAGATAGACAGCATTCCGAGGCCCTTGCTGATCTGCCAAGACCATGTCATGAGTGCTCAGAGAAAGGGGGAAAGGTCGAATTTTCTCTGCTGCCCACCAAAGAAAAGTGAGAGAAACTGCCCAGATAATCCTTGAGGCTTCTGCCCTCTGGGCAGCTTTGCCCAGCCCTCCCACTTCTTGGCCCAACCACATACAGTTTCAGGGGAAGCCTGAGGTGGGGCAGGCCTGAATTTAAGACCTGGCTCACAGCTTAGGCTCAGGAAAGTTAATTGCAGAAAACCTAAAATGGGAATAAGTGGTAAAGTGAATATTTGTGTAAAAATACCCAACTTAAGGCTCTGTACATGAGAGAACATCTCAGCCTTGTTAGAATCAGTCACCATTTATTGGACACATCATTTGTGTTGCACAGTGCTAAGGATACAGACCCAGCCCAACAGGAGACAGAAATGGCCCCTTAGCAACTCTGGGGTTGAACCCCAGGTGGTGTTCAACCTCCACCCTCTCTCACTGAGAGGCCTCCAGGGATTCTCCCATCCATCCTTCACATTGGAATTGCAGTGGTCTTCTCAAATACCTCAAGGCATTCCCTTGCTGCTTGTCCTCCTCCTAGAAGCCTGCTGACTACTTTGCCAGCAACTCACCTTGCTCCAGAGCTGATTCTTCTACTTGTTAGTACTGGTTTAAAATAAAACTCCAAAACATGCATGGCCTAAAACAAAATATGTCCTTTCATAGAAAGATTGTGCTGGAGAAGCCTGTAGCTCATTTTCCTGTCCCTCACCTGCCTCAGGGGCTCAGGGAATCAGAAGTCTGAACAGGGCCAGCAGCCTCACTCTTAGACCCAGGAAACTCCCTACTCCCTGTTCCCCTGATGCCCCTGCCATCCAGCCTGCCTGGCCCTGCAGCTTGCCCCAGTCCCAAGCCCCTGGTCCCATTGAGGAGCGGCCCTAGCAAGGCAAGTTGGGTATTTAGGCAGGAGGCATTATTGGCGCTATCGCCCGCCCACCAGAGCGCCAGGGAATGGAGAGGTGTGGAGGAGGTAGATCCTCGAGCTACCACTGGCCACCTGTGGACCGTAGATAAATCTCTGGGCCCCTTTGGGCCTCAGTTTCTCCTTGTGACCAGTGATGAGTCTCGATGAGCTTGAGATCCTTTTCAGCTTTGGACGGGAGTCGCCCAGGTCTGCCATCCCAGATCCCCTCCGGGACACCTAAGCTCTTGCCAGGCGGGGAGGCGCCGACGCGGCAGGGAGGGGCCCGCCCCGCCCCGCCCCGCCCCGCCCCGCCCCGCCCCGCCCCGCCCGCCCGATCCAGGTGCTGCTGCAGCTGCTGCCCGGAGCCGCCGCCGCCGCCACGAGGGGCCGCCCGCGCCACCGTCAGAATCCGGCGCGTGTCCATGGCCTTTCTGACCGCCTGGAAGGCAGCAGCCTCTGGGAAGAGCAACCACGGGTACCGGGCAGGGCGAGGACCGTGGGAGGCGTGGATGGGACGGATGGGACGGAGGAGCGGCTGGAGAACAGCCGACGGGAGGGACAGCTGCGGATCCAGCAGGAGACAGTGGTGTGTGGGAGCCTGGGCCGGTGAAGGCCAGAGGCCAGACGCCCGGAGAGGCTGCCCAGCCAGCGTCTCTCACCCCCACGGGCCCCCTGCTCCCGTGTTCTGGCCCCCAGCAGGGTTGGGTCTCCACCCGGGCCCACCTGAGCCGGGCTTCCTGTGCCTTAACTGTGGGCCACCTGCGAGGGAAGCTCAGGTTGGCCAGACCCTGAGTCAGGTTTGGGCAGACGCTTCTCCACTAACCTTGCCTCTCAGGCACCGGGCTGCCCCACAGCTTCATAAGCAAAGTTGTGGGCACCCCCAGTGCCTGACAGGTGAGAACAGGACCACTGCCCCTAGAATTGTCCACATTTGGGGGAAGCGGTGTGGAGGGAACTCCTGGGTTCTGGTGCCAGGTCTTGGTGGAATACATGCACCACGACTGTTCCAAGATCAGCCTGTTAGGGACGTGTCACTGCCTTCTGTGCATCACCTCCACTTCTCCAGCTGTCCCCACCTGATGAGTCGGTCTTCAGACATGTATCGGTGAGAAAGGAGACAGCCCTGATCTTTCTCCTGAGTGTTGACCTCTAACCACTTGCAACCCCTAGAGGTTTGCCCTACAACCCCCTAGAGAAGGGCAGTCCCAATCCCCTCCCATTGCCTCCATCTGACTGTCCTGTGATTACCTGAAACTGCAAGCCCAAATCAAATTTCACATCTTCACCCCCAAACCTGTTCCTCCTCCTATGTCTCCATCTCAGTGAATGGTAGAGTCATCCATCCAGTTGCCCAAGACCAGAAACTGGGAGTCATCCCTCTGCCTCCCTCATGGGCACCCTGTCCTGCTGATTTTATCCCCTGAATGTCTCTCAAAGCTATTCGTTCCCCCTTAGACTGCTGCAACAGCCCCCAGCTGTCCCAGGTCCTCCACCCTTCCCCTCTCTCTGCATCCTGCAGATTGGTCTTTTCTAAAGCACAAACCATATTGTTTGTCTACTTTAAAACCTTTCTATGGTTTTTACTCGCACCTAGAGGTTAAAGTTCAAGACCCTTGCAGGGAGAGCTGGACCTTTCCAGGCCCATTCCAATTATTCCCTGACCCTACTCTGGGCCACCACCACCAACTGGCTTTGTAAAGTTCTCACAACCTCACCAGCTGCTCAGGGTTGCTTCTGCCTGGAATGCCACCCCTCTACTCAGGGCATTTGCCCCATAAGACTCAATTTAGGCGACCTCTTCCAGAGAGCCTTTCTGACCACACGCTGAGTCAGGTTCATGGGCTTTCAGGGACCCAGCATCTCTGCTTCCCTCTCATTTAGTCTCCTGACAAACATTGTTGAGCACTTACATGTTCCAGACATTGTATTAGACGCTATAGCAATGTTATTACTTTACATACACAGGTTCCTGCTCTCGGTCATGTTTAGTGGGAAAGACTTAAAAAGTAGGAAAACAAGTACACACCAGAAATGGATGCTGTGTAAGACTTTAATTAGGGCAATGTGGTGCATGGCACAATTGACTGTATCCATATCATTCTTGGCAATGACAACTCTCGTGGCAAAGCCTGAGTTGGGTCTGGGAAGCAGAGAGGTGGGTGAGTCATTGAAGACGCCTGAGATCTGGGAGGCAGGATACCCACAAGAAACAGGGCCAAGAGTGTGGATCTCATGGTATCCAGGGAAGCCACAAAGAGGACATGTGGGAGGTGATTTACCTATTTAAAGTTGAGCCTTTCTACCCCCATGGAGAAAGGATTTTACAGACTGACAGGCATTTCTACATTGAGTCAAAGTCACCCATCACTACATGTCTGCCCCTGTGTCCCTGGGGTCCAGCCTAGAATGGGGCTTACAGTGGACTTCAGTTTTGATAAGGGACATGCGGGAATGACTTCTGAGGAGGGTGAGAGCCCCTGGCTGGAGTGATGAAAAGTAGCTGTGTCCAGATGGATTTCTTGCTTGGATAACCTGCCTGTGATAACCCAGTTGTGCTGTCCTATAAGGCACTGGGGAGCCTTCTGAGTTCCAAGTGTGTGTATGTTGCTGATGGTAACAGTGTAGAGAGAGGAGGAGAGGCTGGCATAAGGATCGAGGACAGTTGCTGGGGAATGCAATGGAAGGAATGGGGGGGGGGGGGAAGAAGCTGAGAAGGAAGAACTGAGATGNGGAAGGAAGGGGGGGGGGGGGGAAGAAGCTGAGAAGGAAGAACTGAGATGTGGTGAATGGACAGGCTGGGAGACGAGACCCAGAGCCATCTAGATGGGGAAAGGGGCAAGAGACAGCGAAGAGGAGAGAGAGCAGTGGTCTTGGCCAAGTAAAGGCCTCTGCACACCTCCCTGGGCCTGTGTGAGCGTGAGTGAGTACCTGCACACATGTGCCTTTACACTTCTAACGCGTGCTGGGCACAAATCCCAGAAGATTGTTTATTCCCAGTTACTCTACAAGGTCCTACTCCTGAGGCACAGACCCAGGCCTTCCATCCTCCTCACTCAGGACCTATGGCGTCTCTACCCACCCCCAAGTGTATTGTGTCTCCCAGCCTGGGCAAAAGGTGGAGGGCTTGGGAGGATGCTCAATCCCTGTTCTGCTAGTCACTTACTGGCTGTGTGACCTTCATTCAGTTACTTGATCTGTGTGCGCCTCAGTTTACTCAGCTACTGATGGAGCCATAGGAAGAACTAGTGAAGTCACAGCGATAAAGGACGTAAGAGACAGTCACTGGGGCATAGCTGGTTCAGTAAATGAGAATCCACTTTCTTCTGGGTGATGGTATGAAGTAATGTCCAAGGTATTTGTATGGAACAGAGGAGATTCTGAAAGGTATGAGAGCTGATGTTGGGATTCCAGTACCAGGGTTGGGTAGCTGGAATGGTTAGGAGACACCGTGGATCGTACAATGGGGACCACCACCTACTCAGCCTACAAATAGATCCCCTTCCTAGTCACACGGGTAGCCCCCACTCATGGCTGCTCCTCGGAGAGCTGCTATCAGGAGTAAGGGGGAGGAACAGGTAGGCAGATTGCTGTGAAGAGAGTAATTAAGTGACAGCTGCTGTGGCAGGTGGAGGGGAGGCTTTTGAGGAAGGAGGGGCCCAGTGAAGAGGCTGGGGACCTCTGGGGCTGCTGCCACTAGAATTCCTGCTCTTGGTTTGAACCTGAGCTTCAGGAACTCTCATATGCCTTCTGTGGGGAGTTTCTAGTTGGAATTCCAGTGACTAGAATCCTTGGGTGGTTGTAGGTATTTGTACTGAACGGAGGTATTTGTCACTTCCTTGGGACTGGATCTGGATTCAAGGGCACCTCTGTGATTCTCAGATCCTGTAAGTCAAAGCATTTGTAACTACTAAACCTGGAATTTAAAATTCCAAGTTTCTACATGTTGCATCTTCAGCTCATGTAGGAATTCTGATCTACCCTGTGACCAAGACCAGCTGTGCAGGATAGGAGAGGGCTGTCGTGGTGGGGAGTGCGGTGGCAGGAAGGGGTACAGAGCAAGTTCTTGATGATTCCGAGCAGACGGGTAAAGGAGGAGTCCTGGAGCCCTCAGTGGCTTTTTATGCTTTTATTATCAGAGGCGACCAGGTACACAGCAGGGAGGGGGACCTGGGGCCAGGAGGCTGGCAGGCCTCCTAGCCCCCCGGCACATCTTCACTCTGGGCTGTCTAGCCTCTCATGTCTGCTTCTACCGCAGCTGCTGCTTTCTTTTTCTCTGCCTCTGTCTCTCCCCTGCTCTTCCCTTGTCCTGCTTGTCTTCTGCTGGCGTCCTCATGACGCTAGCCTTATACGCCCGAGTCTAAACCCTGGTGCACCCACTTAGGCACGCATGCAAAACAGCAGGTGTCCATCATCACACCAATGGCTGGAGGGTGGAAAATCCTGATACTTTTCCATTTACCCTACAGGGAGGGTATCTATACCTCAGGCCCTCAGCTCCAGGGTGGTACTTTGGGAAGCTTAAAAGTAACCTTTATTCCTCTTTATCAGTTATGGACGGATTCCAGGTTGGAACATTTTTGGTCCTCTCTAAGGTCAACCGGAATTACTGAGGTTGCTATTTCAGTTCTGCTAGCACACCACATTTCCTGATAAATCTCCAAATCTGTGATTTTTGTTGTCCATGCTTCTTTGTCCTTCCCCTGAAAATGAGTGCCTAGAAACTGAGTTTCTCTTTGTGGTCCCCTCCACTCTTTCACTGTGATCACCTGGCTTCTCAGTTCAAGGTCCAGCTGCTAGCACCTTCCAAGTTCAAGTCCTGGGACAGTAAGAGCAGCTAAAACGTATTCTGGAGCCACACAAGCTGATTTCAAAGACAGTGGGATTTTCTAGCAGTGTGACTTTGGATAGGTTGCTTAACTTCTGTGCCTCAGTTTCCTCACCTGTAACACTGCAAGTGTTAGGACTTGCCTTGTGGGGTTGTTGTGATACATGAATCAGTTTATATGAAGCACTGAGACATAGTGAGATGTAGTTGTTCTATACCAACAAGTGCTATTGATTTTTCTAATTAGTCTCCCCAGGCCAGGCGAGGAAACAGCTTTTCACAGCTCCTGGTTGTGAATGTTTGAGATGTTGTGACTGGCCCTTCCTTCAACCAGTGTGCCCTGTCAGGTGAGGTTCAGAAAGAGGATGTGCCTCCCGTTCAGCCAGTGGGGCTGGAGAGCAGGGAAGGAGATACGGTTCTTCAAACCAAGTGGGGGTTGGGGAAGGAGAAAAAGGAGGGGGAGAATTATAGCATAGGTGTGGCAATAAAATAAAGCCACAGTTCCATGAAGTACCCAAATTATGACTGACTTGGAGCACCCCTGCTTATTCCTGGCAGTCTTCCAGCTGTGGTTGGGAGCTGGGCACTTGTGCATGTGGGGGGCTGTGACCGACCACCTCCTGCCATTGTGCTTTACCCACCCAGCCCCACACTTCCTGATCACCACCACCCCCTGGCCTGGATGGCATGTG
Organism: Galemys pyrenaicus; assembly: GCA_019455555.1. Lineage (NCBI taxonomy): Eukaryota > Metazoa > Chordata > Mammalia > Eulipotyphla > Talpidae > Galemys > Galemys pyrenaicus. Next base: position 1,110,491 of record JAGFMF010011617.1, on the reverse strand, counting down.
GGGGAGTAGTCTCAGGGTTTTCACTCTTTCACTCCACCCAAAGGTGGGACAGACCCTTCCCCTAACTCCCCAGCAGTGACTGGGACTAGGCTGTAACTTTTAAAGCATCTTCGGAAGCAGGGAATGAATAGCAAGATTTCTTGTGATTCTGTGGCCCTGCTACAAGCCCCTCAGCCCTGCTAGAAGGGGTTTTCCTGTAGTACCTCAACTTCTAAGAGAATTCAGTGGCTGTCTTCTAGCATTTACCTTCTCAGGAGAGAGAAGGATATTTTCTTTTACACGAACACTCACAAGCCTTCTTTTTCTATCCCAAGATCAACCCTTTCCAGGTGAACGGCAGTGCAGAAATCTGCTTTCAGATAAACTGCCCTACCCCCTACCCTACTATATGACTGGTTTTGCCCCAAGGCCCCCAACAGGACAATCACATTGGAATTTATGGGTGGAACATCAGGCATCCTGTCCAGGTAGACCCAGCTCAGATATCCCAGTCCTTTGGCTTCCTCCCATGAAGGTGTCCCCTGCTTGTTCCTGCTTCCAATCTCAGGTATCCCCTTCCTTCCTGTCTTGCTCCGGTGAGCGCCCACAGCTTTCCAGAATTTATTGCCAGCTAGGAAACAACCCCTCTAGCTGTTCCCTCTTCTAGATGAGCACCTAAGTCACGGATTGAAGGTAACCCTCCTCGGGCAAGAGGAGTAGGGCAGCCAACTTCATGGTTGATTTGGGCAAATGGAAAAGGATTATTTGGACCTGCTGTAGATCTGACAGTCCTTTAGTGCTGAAGCAGGGAACTAGATACAGGAGGCAGAGAGCAACTGAGCCTCAACCTTACGATCTCTTCCTTCCCTCTCTTTCTCCATCTCTCAGCCTGGGGAACTCCTACATAGAGGTAGGTGCCCCTGTGTGCTCCAGATTCTTGGCCCTGGTGTTCGCAATCAAGGTGCACGTGCCCTGTGCTCATGTGCCTGAGTCCACTCTGCAATAACTTGTTATCACGTGTGGGTGACAAAAATCTAAGAGGAAAACAAAACATAGAGGCTAGCAGCAGGATGGAGAAAAAAGTCTGATTTAACCCATTTTCCTTACTGGGACTGAAAAGCATACCCCAGCACTACCCCTGAGCACAGGACAGGCCAGTTAAAGGGGGGTTGCAGCTGCAGTTAAAGGGGGGTACACCCCTGCACTCAGATCTTTCCCTTGTCCTCATGGTTTGTCACTGCTCTCACCAGCCCCAGTTTCTCTTCCCTGACTCTCTGAACCAACTCTGCCATTCTGCTGCCTCAGTGATTCATAACAGTGGCGGGATCTGCCCTTGACTGGGCCATGACTTCACACACATTGTCACCTTCAATCAGCCACAACTCAGACCAGGGAGGCCTTGTGTCCTATTCTAATAGATGAGGGAATTGAGGCATCCCGGGCTTTCCCAAAGGCATTGATACTGGGATATCCTTTTTAGAACTGCACATATAAGTTGGTTTTCTGCTTTTTAAAATAATCCCCCAACTTCTAGAAAACTCACATAGCAGACACTTACTGAGCACCTGCTATGTGCTAGACACTATGCCAGAAAAAAACTGGAAAAAAAAAATCCCTGCCCTTGTGGAGTACAGAATTGAGTGGGGAGAAACAGAATAAATTAATACACAAAATATATAGGATTTCAGATAACAAGTACTAATGGGAAAATAGCACGCTGCAAAGGAATTGGAAGGATGAGGTTCCAGTTTAAATAGCACAGTGCGGGAAGGCTCACAGAAAAGGTGACATTTGAGCTAGACCTGAAAGAGGTGAGGGAGAAATCATGTGACTACCTGTGGGAGAACATTCCAGGCAGAAGGAATAGCAAACGCAGCGGGCTCCAGGTGGGAGCATGCCTGGTATATCAAGAAGACCAAGGAGGCTAGGATAGCTGAGAAAGAGAGTAAAGGGAGAGGATGTCAGAGAATGATAAGGGGGTACAGGCCATTATGACCTTGAGGCCCCAGGTAGACTAGCTTTTGCACTGAGCAGTATAATTCACTGAACAGTCCTTAGCAATGAGCAGCCAGGGTATTTCTACCTGTGTCTTTATTATAAACACTGTGATGAAAGCAAATGATCACTGATGCACAACATCCTTGCACCATAAATCTCTGTGTCTGTGATTGCTGCCTTAAGCATTCGCTGCCCAAGTTACAGGTCATCTTTTTTCAGTCCATAATTCCAAATCCCCTTCAGAAAGATGGTGTCATTTTCTAGTCTCACCAGCAGCGCGTGAGGTAGCACATTTGCCCTGGAGCTCGGTAAAAGGTGTCCAGTGGATACTGCTGTCTTATCCTGGCCAGGTCTAGGGAAATCCCTCTTCTTGGGATAGCTCTGCAGCATTCCAAAGTTCTGTGGGGTCAGTTTGACAATCCTGTTACCCCTACTTTAGAAATGAGGGAAACTAAAGCTCTAAGAATAATGAGAAACCATGTTCCAAGTGCTTCACTTAATTCTTGACACACCCCAGAGAGGTTGGTGCCATCATCATCCCTGTCTCTGAGATGAAGCTCTGGTCCAGGGTATCAGAGCTGGAGGGCAAGCTGAGTCCCACAAGCCTGCTCTCTAGGCCACTCCCTGCCCTGCCTGGTGCTAGCAGGTTGACTTGCTTGGGTTGCACAGCTGGGACATGGTAGCCAGAAGTCCAACCATGTCTTCCTACCTCATAACCCAAGTTCTGACCCCAACATGATGCCACCAATGCCAGAAACCTCTCATTAGAACCCTGCCTCTTTCTTTCAGTCAAAACTGTTTTGGGCCTTGTAAGTAAAATGGCTCAGGCTTTTTTCTTGCCCTTCGGCCTCTGGCCTCTGTGGCTGGCACCTATGATCTTGTTTGCCTCCTAGGCTGTATTCCTTGCACGTGGGAACATGTTGCTGGGGGCTGGGGCTTGGAGCATAGGCACAGGGCACACACACCTTTACTTGTGGACACCTGGACCTAGAAGACCACGCAGGGCTGCGCATGTGTAAATGCAGACACCTGGGTGGGCCTCAGTGTTGATAAAAGGGCTCCTCAGCACTGGCGTTCACGGGCGTTACTCTGAGGCAAGATGGCAATTGCGAGGAGGGAGGCTGAGGGGGAAACTCTGAGAAGAGAGAGAAAGAAAGAGAAAGAGAGGGTACAGATTCACGTAGAAATTCACAGGGGGCTGGGAGGGTTGCCTCTACCTGCTACTGTTCCTGGTTCCCAGTTTCCGCGTTAAAAGCCCACCAAGTCTGTTGAGGGCTCCAGGACTCTCTTCCACTCCAAATCCACGATGAACCTGCCTGGCCTGGGGTGGTTCCATTATAGGTCTTTATGCCTGAATGAGGACCTCATTCCTTTAGGCTCACCCTTGGCTCCTGGAGACGAAACTTCAGCAGAAGAGCTCAGAACTGAGGGTATTAGAGCAGTTAGACCTGGCCCAACTTTCTCTCCACTTTTGGCAAGAAGAGGGAACCTAAGGGCTGAAGGGGAGCAGTAACATGCCCAAGATTACACAGCTAGTAGAAATGAGTCTGGAAGGAGGTGGCCCATCTAAGGAGTAGGCCTAGGCCCTTCAGAAGGCCCTCTCACCAGGGAACATTTAAGAACTATGACTGTCGCAGCCCTTTCTCTTCGTTGATGGGCCTGTTTATTGTGAATTAACAAGCCCCATCCTGAAACCTGCTGGGTGAGGCTCACTCCAAGAAAACCTCCCTTATAGTCACCAGCTCGTCTGGACTGGGGGTGGGGGGGAACTCTAGAGTATGAGGGAGTCCTGAGCAGGTAGAAGGGTGGGGGTGAAGGCACTTCATGCAGAGGAAGGCTGCGAGGGAGAATTGGAGAGGGGGACAGGAGATGAAGGTCCCCAGGATAGTAATCCTCACAGCATCCCTGAGCAGTTGGGACTATTATCCCAGGTTTAAAGGTGGGAAGAAAGCGTCAGAGAGGTAAAAGCAGAGCAGGCATCACAGCTTAAATTCTCTAAAACAATGGCATTGATATCTACATGTTTGCACTCCCATTTCTGTGACCCCCCCCCGTAGGGTCAGATAAAACTATCAGACTTTTCCGCCCTCCCTCCATTAGTGTGATGATGGACACCTGTGGTGCTGCACACATGCCTAAGTGGGCATGCTCAAGTGGGTGCACCTGGGCTTAGACACGGGCATATAAGGGTGGTGTCACGAGGAACAAGAGAAGCAGTAGAAGCAGACATGAGAGGCTAGAGAGCCGAGAGTGAAGATGTGTCTGGGGCTGGGAGGCCTGCCAACCTCCTGGTCCTCCGGCACCCCTGCCTGCCGTGTACCTGGTCGCCTCTGATATAATGGCGCAACAAAAGACTAAAAAAGCCATAGAGGGCTCCAGGACATTTCCTGTACCCCGTCTGCCCAGAATCCTCGAGAACTTGCTCTGTGCCTCTTCTTGACCTCCCCCCGCCCCCATATCCATGTATTCTGTCCATATAGAATGAGATAAGACCTTGGGTCAAACTATGGTGAGACCTGAGTTTCCTCATTTGTAGTATGGGAGAGAAAGCTTCTGTGGTCCTTCCTGGAGTGTCTGAGATGGTTTCACTAAATAAATACTTACTGAAGCCCTTCTGCCTTCAGCTGAGAGCTGGTTCAGGTGAAACCAATCTATGGAGGTCCATGGGACCATCGAGTAGCCTACTGAAATGTTCTTGTGGGTTGAGGAGAAAAGGGAAGAGAGCAGGCCTGGCATTTCCCAGCCATGAGGCACCAAGCAATCAGTCCCCTGGCAGCAGAGGAAGGGACTCAGGATTCAGGATACTCCCTTGGTTCTCAGAACTTGGCTGCTAGCTCAGGTGGAGAGGGGCAAGGCCACCTAGCTTGGGAGGAGAAAATAATGGTGACTCAGACGTTCCCGGGTTGGGGCTGGGCCAGTGCTGCTGGGGGCCGGGAATGGCCTTGGGTGGAGGCCTCCTGAGGGGTGGGCCTCTCTCAGGTTCTGACTTACCCTGTGAGTGGCTTCTGCATCACTGCCACTTCTGTGGTGTGGGGCGAGTTCCAGCTCCGAAGGTTGCTCATCTTGCTGAGCCTCCGTTTTCCCCTGTGCAGGGAGGGGCAAGTATTAGGTCTACCTCCCCTCCATCAGAGTCCTTAAACAGCAAGGTGCTGCCTGACAGGCACTGTTCTGGCACTTCACATTTATGAATACTTGAGCCTCACAGTGGTCCTTGAAGGGCAGGCAGTGTTACTTCCATTTCCCTGATAAGGACACAGAGGCTTAGAAGAATGGTTAAAAGAGCATTAAATGAGATAGCCTGTTACACACCTTCCATGTGTGGCACATCATAAGCCTTGATGAACACTGGGCATTAATCATAATCAGAGGGGAATGGTAAAATGCTGGGCCCAGTGTTAGTGATTAATTGGGTGCTGACAGATGTCAGGCCAAATCTGACCTTCCAGAAGCTCAGTCTGATGGCGGAGACATATAAACCTCACTCCAGCACCACAGCTCACAGACCGCATCAGCCCGGGCTGATTAGGTCAGAGGGAGTTAGGGCAGTGTGTGCCCAGGAAGCCTCTGACCAGCATGGGAGAGAGGGGGGCTTCCTGGAAGAGGCAGTGTCAAAACCTGCAAAGAGAGCAGGAGTACTGCCATCTGGAGGTTCTAAATAAATGTTGGTCAAATACAGTAAAAACTTACTTTGCACCTAATGTAGCATAAAGCTGTAGAACCCCTCACTCACCTGGCCTCTCCTTCAGTTCTGGGACAACCCTGGCAATTCTATATTGGCAAGTTTTATTTCCTTTTTTTCTGCAAAGACTAAGCTTCTGGATCAGCCCCTGGTTAAATGAGTAAGTGACGAGGAAGGAAGTTGTGTTTCAGGCAGAGAACAGGATCGGCAAAATACTTAGAGATTTGAAACTATGTCGTGGGCCCCATTTCCCCCCAGCCTCATCGCCTGGACTCCTATTTATCCACTTTGCTGGTCGCGGCAGCAGCTTCACAAACTGTCATCCGTGTGCCCTTGCCCACATCCATGCTTTCATGCAGGCTGCTCTCCCATCTGGCGTGCACTCTCCACGTCACTGCATAAATATTAACTTTGAGGCCCTCCCTCAGGGAGCCCCCAGACATCAGCTCATGTAGCAGTCTCTCCAGTGGATTCCTGTGTAGCTAATGGTGGGTGTCGTCATAGCTGCTCCTTGAGTTGCGTTCTGTGGCTATGTCTGAGAACCCTGGAGGTCTCATGACTTGCCAGGAGCATCTGGCTTTTCTGCTCACTCATGACAGGAAAAGAGCTCGCTACCTTTCCAAGCACTGTTAGATGTGAATAGTGAGCTCCCAAAGCTCTTCCCCTGCCACCAGGTCCAGTCTGCCTGGCTCCCCAGAACCTAAGCCAAGGCCTCCTCCCACCATGGCTGCATCTGCAGGCTCCTCCTGTTTCCTCTTTTGACATCCTGGAGCTCTGATCCTGGGGCACTAGAGTCCCTCCTCCTTCTGTCCCCTGCCTTTGTGAAGGGACAGCTCTATTGGCAGCCACGTGCTCTGATGAGTCATGGTTAAGAGCAGCTGGAACCTGGAGGTGAAGGCCTGTTAACCCATTGTGGGCCAGGCGCGTTTTCTGCCAGAAGAGCAGGGTGTCATCAACTCTGGCTCTAGACCTCCACCTCAGCTGGACACAGAGCGGGCAGATCTGTGGAGTGTTGAAAACAAGGGATTCAGGGGTAAGGGGCCCAAAGGGGCAAGGGGTAGAAGTGTGTGTTCTAGAGTCAGGGGCCTGGATTCCAGCTGCAACTTGACCATTTCTTAGGTGAGTAGCCTTGAGCAAGTCACGGGAATGTGCCTCAATTCTGCATCTGTAAAATGGCAATTATGGGGATTGAAAAGGCAAATGAGAAATGCTGACTAACTGTGTTAAACCACCTATTTTGCTCCTGTGGTCTCCTGCAAACACGGTCGTGGTCACTCTGAGCAAGTGGGTGGGATTAAACTCCAAGCCTGACACTGGAGACCGAGTCTTTCTCTGCATAAATGTCCCCCACCAGTGCAATAGGCTGATGGACTCCGATGCAGCCCGCTGCAGAGCCAGAGCTGTGGAGGAGGGGAAAGAGAAAAGGAGGTGGACCTCAGTCGAGGAGAACTTTCTGGCCCCTGATACTTGAAGATGTCTGAAGGATGGAGCTCTTGGTCCCTAGGGGCTGGTCGTGCAGCGGGTACTCTGGCATGGGCTGGGCAACCTTGGGAGGCCGGGACTCTCACCTATCAGAGCCGGGGTGAGGATGCATTCCCCAGGGAGCCGGCCAGAGGCAGACCCCAGCTCCCAGCTCCACCTGACTTGTGCATCGGTCGCAAGCAGGCAGCAGCCGTGGCCCCACTGCGCGGGTGTGCAGACCGAGGCCCTGCCCGGCCTGGCCTGGCCCCGCCGCCTTCCCCGCCCCCGGCGCGCCCCTCCCCGGCCGCCGCGTCCGCGGCTCGGCCGCACAGCGCCCGGCTGGGTTCCAGCGGCAGCACCTGGGCCGCGGCTGGCGGCTGGCGGCGGGGCACGCAGCCCGCCCCCCTCCGCGATGACCTCTGTCGGCGCCCCGGGCGCCCAGCCCGCGGGGTAAGTGCGCGCGGGGACAGCTCCCGGCACGGGCCGGGTTGGGCCTGGGGCGTGGGGCTGACGCCCGGCCTCCCTGGCCCCCCGCCCCGAGGCCCGCACTGCGGCTTCCAGTGCCCCCCACCCCGCCAGGCCATGGGTGGTGCCCCCACCACCCGGGAGCCGGGAGCTGGGAGGAGGCTGCGGAAACGCGTTCGAGGAGAGTGGAGGCGCTGGGGAACCTGGGTCCGTCATTCCCTTCTGGGTCCCAACTTTCTCACCAAGCTGTGCTAACAGCCTGTTCCCGAGGCGTCTTCCTCCTCTCATGGCGTTTACACCTGTCGGTGGGCTGTTACGCTTGCATTAAGATGAAGAGACCAAGGCAGAGCTTTTCAGTGACTCACCCAGGAGGTGAGAGGTGGAACCTGGGGTTTCAACCCGGATCTGTCAGAAGCCAGGGCCTCCACTCGCAGGCCACACTGCCTGTCTTTAGGGCTCTTTGGAAGAGTTAAAAAGCTGAAGCAAGTGTAAGACAGCTGGGTGCCCAGGCAACCAGAACGAAGCTCTGCTGCTTGCCACCAACTCTACTGACGAGCCCTGGGGGACCCTCCCCTCCCCCCGCAGGGAGGACAGCTGCCGGTTTCTGGAAGACCAGGAGCAACTCTGCCTTTCTTAGTGCCTCAGGGGGCAGGGGTCCCTGCTGGAAGCCCCAGTACTGAGTGCTGGGAGATTTCAGGGTGGAGATATGGCGCAGGTGAGCTGGGAGGGGCACCTGCCTGTGGCCTCGCCACCAGGGACAATATTTGCTAAGGGCCTCAGGGCTAACATGAAAAGGGAGGTGGCAAAGCTGGCACCAGCCATCAGCTGCAGACCTCAAAAGGCTTGGAAGACTGGCTGTGTGACCCTGGCCCGGAGGAGGGTTACCTGGTCAGTCTTGTCAATCAATTTTGTTGAATGGCTTTGGCAAAGTTCTTTACTTGATCCCTCCTTTGGAAAATACAGGGGCTGGACTGCTCTCTTCTACTTCTTTGTGAATCGAGCGTGGCTAATCTCTTCGGCCAACCCCAAGTGAGCACCACCTCACTGGGCCCAGAAAAGTGGTTTCTGGGAGGGAAGGCAGACATGGAGCAAGATACCTATCAAAGAATCCTAAACCCCCAGCCTCACAGACCTCTTCCTTGTGCACACACATCCCAGAATCTCCTCTACCCCCTGGGCTGCTCTGACCTTTCTGTGGACCTCCACAGTATAGAAAGCTCAGTCTTCCAGCACTGGTAGGTCTTTACATTGAACCATACTGCCTTCCTGCTCACCCCTCAGGTCCCATTCTTCGAGGTCACAGCTCTTTCTGTCCTTTAAAATTACTTAGTTCCATTATAAAAGCAGAACTGTTTGATAAATGATAGAAGCACATAGTAGAAAAATAGCATTTCTGAGTCCTTCTTACTGTATTTTACATTGCCTTTGTTATTCTTGACAACTGGGTGAAAGTACTGTTCTCATCTCTTTGAAGAGGAAACTGAGGCTCTTAGAGAGAGGTTAGAGAGTTTCTCCAGCAAGTCATTGCTGAGCTGCAGCTTGGGCCCAGGGTCCTCAGCTTTCAAAACTCTTGAAGGCCAGGTCATTTGATACCTTATGTACAACTAAGGAGGCAGAGTCCCAATCATATTTGCAATTTAGAAAAGTCACTTTGGAAGCAACAGATCACTGTGGGCAGGGCCTCATCCTCTGACATTCCCCCTGAACGGTGAAGCAGGGATTAAAAGGCAGCTCTGACTCCTGTCTGCTCCCTGCCTTTCCTAAGTCATACCCAGCTCTCACTGATGGGAATCAGACTGGGTTTTCTGTTCCTGGTGAAGACTTATGGTCCCCTAGCTCCACCTAGCTCTGTCCATCAGGCACTAAAGAAGAGACTTCCAGGCAGACAGTAGTGACTGGGCTGCCTGACACCCCCTGGCTCTCTCCAGCTCCTGTCTCCCATTTCCCATCAGCTTCAAGCTCCCTCCCCCATATGCCAAAGTTCCCGACCTTGAAAAGGCCACTAGATGCAACTCAGTGCCTCCCTCACCCACCTTATTCCCCCAAAGCACAGTGGAGAGGCCATCATCACCTCTAGGGGCTTAGAAATGTATGTGACCTGGGCCCAGCAAGATGACCTAGAGCTGAATGGCCTAGAAGTCTACAGAAAAGCTGTGATGGGTCTCCATCACAGCTAGGGAAGGATAAAGATCGGTGCACTTGCTCTTCCTGAAAGCATTTCTGTCTTCTTCCAGGTCCCTGGAGGAGGAGACTAGTTCCTGTCTTCACTTCTTTATCTGTCAAGTGCAGATAACAGTACCTGCCTCTTGGGACTGGTGGGAGGATTGACTGAAATAATGCAGTCGTCATTTAGATAACTTGAGTGGTGATGGGGTGGTGGTTAATAATGTTATTAAGTCAAGTGGAGCCAATATCCCAGCCCCCCTAGGTTCTCCAGTCAGCTGGAAAACCCCTTGCTTCCCCTGCACCGTGCAGGCCTGCCCCCCACTGTTCCTCATGGTCCTTTGCTCCCACTCTTTCTCCTCCTCACTTCTTTCTTGTCCTCAATTTAGTGCCATCTTTTCCAGAAAGCATCCTTGCGTGCCTCACCCCCACTTGTGGGCATCCTCAGTCCCCAGTGATACTGCTGGACGCCCTGATGGCTCTGCCTGTGGCTGACTCTGCCTGCATCGTGGCTCCTGTGAGCGGCTCACAGGCAGGCCGTGTCTAGATCTATGCCATGTCCCCAGCCCTGGGCCTCACTCAGAGCTGGAGATTAGTGTGTCTTTGTGGGAGGGGTGATAGAGCAAACCAGTCCCACTCACTCACAAGCAGAAGAGGTGCTGGGCTGCATCTCTGGGGAAGAGAGGATGTGTCTCTGAACTGTCTGCATCTTTATCTCTAGGTACGTTGAGCAGATAGAGCCTCTGCCTTGGTGAGGAGTGGAGGTGGTAGTGGGGTGTGCACAGAAATGTGCTCTGGGATCTTAGCTCTGGAATCATTTAGAGATGGACACAAGGCAGGACAATGGGTTTAACTCCCTGAGGCTGAGCTGGCGGGCACTGGCTCAGGCAAAACTTGGGTTAGAATCCACACTTGGGCATGTGACCTTGGCCAGGTCACCTCTGTATTTGTCTCCCCCTCTTGGATGGGGAGGGTAATAACCCCACTTCACGGGGCTTTTTGAAGGCTCTAGGAGAGAAAGCCAGCTAGTGCTCACGGGCTCTTCATGGATTCATCCAACAGACATGACTGAACTGAAAACCAGTCACTAGGCTGAGCCCTGTGCAAAGGAAGCACTGTCTGCACCTCGTGGAAACAGATCAGGTTGCCTTCCAGGGAGGCCTTTCAGCATGGAGGGGACCTGGGCTTTATTTAAAGGGTAACAGGAGGCCACTGAAGGGTTTCAAGTTCAAAAGTGACATGATCAGACTTGGGTTTTAAAAAGAAAACTTCAGCTATTATGAGAGGTTTGAATTAGAGCTTCCAACAGTCTCCTTATAAAAGCTGCCTTGAGGCTGGATGGATTACTGTGAACATTCCTTAACCTATATTTGAGTGCACATGGACATAACAAAAGCTTCTTGAGTAAAGCTTCTTGAGCCAAGAATAAAAAGGGAGCTGAAATTAAGCAGGTGAACAAACGAAGCCCCGACCACCTTGGGGGGTATTTGCAAATTCCAGAAAACCAGAATCTGGTTGAGTTTTAGTAACCACTCCTAAGATGAGGGAAAGGATTGGGATTTATCCAGCAACAGTGTGAGAGCGGGACTCGGCCTCCTGCGACCACCTCATGAATCCAGAAACTGCAAAGGCTGCACCCTCAGCAAAGAGGGGCATTGGTCAGAAAAAACCTGACGACCCTTGAAAGGAGGTACCCTTCTGGTGGGACAGAAAGGCTCACATAAATCTAAGGTTGAGTACACATGATCCTCATGGTATGGAAATACTAAGGCAGAAACTTAAGTGACGTGAGGGTGGTGGCATTGCAGGAAACAACCAAAATAAGTGAAAATCTCTGGAGAAATGGATGCTCATTTCACACTCCCTGTGGGATCAGCCAGATAGGCCTTTGTCAGAAAGCTGCAAGCACTGGGAATGGTAGACACTAGCAACAACTAGCAGAATTAGTTTTCCTGAGAGCTGGAATGTTGAGGTATAGAATATAGATCATGTAAAATCTAAGGAAATTACTCGGGTCTAACAGTCAAAGAGATGACAAAGAAGAAAGTGTAGAGAATGAAATTGAGAGCGAGAAGGGGGAGTCTTCATTAGACCTGGTTGAAAAAGAGTGGCCTGGACTGGACGGCGCTACGGGTACTTAGGATTGAGAGAGCTTAGTGGTGGAGTAAGACTGAGGCCAGGGAGAGCAATGTGTCAAGGAGGCTTGAGAAACTGGGCAGAGCAGCATCACTTATTGTGATGGCAGTGAGCGGTGGAGATGGATTTGGGAGAATCAACAAAATTCTATTTTGAACAAGATGCAGTTCTCCTGGGAAGACTGTTAGTTCATCACAGAAGAGATAAAGGAGAGCTGGGCCTTGAGGGATGTATAAGAGTTCACCTGGTGGAAAGGAACTTCTCTTTACTAACTTGTGGGGCAATTTTCAGTGTGATGATCGATGCCCATTTTGGAACTTTTACTCAAGAGACCCCTTGAGAATAAACATTCTCAAGATCATCAGCTAGGACTCTTGTGCTATACTGGTTTCTTCTCTCTTTTTTCATATGGGAAAACTGAGGCCATAAATGTCAGGGATTTGCTCTTCTAGCCTCAGTTCCATCCTCCCTTCCTTCCCTCCAACTCCTCCCACCTATCTACCTGCCTACCTACTAGAAGGAAGCTCACTTTGTACCAGATATTAGGTGCTGGGATAGAGCAGTGAACAAAAAATCTCCACCCAAGAAAGTAAGAAGCATGTTAAAGGTGGAAAGCACCACCAAGAAACGTTTAAAGACTGGCAGGTGTTGGATGGGCTGGTGGGTGAGCCTTGCTGCCCGTGACAGCCCATTGTGACAGTTTCTCTGGGGTTCTAGAGTGCATGCCTGGGTGGGGGGCAGAAGAACGCCTAGAGAAGAAGGAAGAGAGGAACCAAAGTGGGATTTAGTGGGTGGGCTGTGCCCCCCCAGGGGGGGCAGCAAAGCCCAATGGGTCAGAAGGGCCACAAAGACTCTCTTTACCCATGTAGGGGGTAAGACAAATTGATTCCAGAGGCTTCCTTGCTTCCCTTGGCCTCTCTCTACCAGATTTCAGACTATATTCTACATCTGCTCATTCCAGCGTTGGGAACACTTGATGAGTTCGTTATTCTCGTGTCCCAGTACAGAGTGGGCCACCTCGTATTGCTTGTGCCAGGGTTCCAAGGTCCAGGAGGGAGGTTGAGTTGGCCCTGTGAGCCTCTTTCCAACCAGAGCTCCCAGATCATACCCTCTCTCTCCTCTCAGGACTCCTGTGAGCAACCTCCATGAGGCCCTGGACCAGTGCATGACCGCTCTGGACCTCTTCCTCACCAACCAGTTCTCAGAAGCACTCAGCTACCTCAAGCCCAGGTGAGGCTTAAGCCTAGGTTTGGGGTGGGGAGCTGGGGTTGTGTGTGTGCAAACAAAGTCACTGGCTTCCTTCCCCTTGGGCTCCTGCGGCCTCTCCCACTTAGATTTCTTGTTTCCACTTAATGTACTGGAAGGTTTTTCCCCCATCCACTAAAAGCCCCTTTTCTTCATTTCTTCCCAAGGTATTAAAGGCTTATGTTGCCTTTATGCAGCCTCTTAGGGTAATGATGGTGGTTAGTCACTCAGACATTTCTACCAGTGTCTAGGCCTCATTTCTAAATGATACAGTGCTCTCCTCACTTTCCAATTGTTAAAGTAGCATTCACACCTTAAATTCACTTTTACTTTATATTTTTAAACATCTACCTATTGGTAGAAGAGAATTGAACTTATAGCCCTGTCCTCCTCCCCCGCTTCCCCTCACTCACCTCTTGTCATAATCCACAATACATGGGTAAATCAATAATCAGTGTTTACCTTCTTATGACTATGTAATTAGTACTCATTGCAGAGACAGGTTGTAAGCAGTAAGTTTCCTTTCTGGAGTTAATAAGTGTCTTGTTTTTTCATTTGTCTACTTTCCGATACATTTATTTGAACTCTTTAAAACCATTCCATCAGCTCATCCTGGCTTGAGATTTCCCCTAAAATTTCAGACGTACCAGGTAGGTGCTCAGTGCCTCCCTCACCTGGAAACCTGTCTGGGAGGACAGACGTGGCCACTGGCCACCAGCTGCCTCGGGGAACTCCCTTTGCTTCTCTCCCATTTCCTTGACCTGCCTCTTCCTCTTATTTACCCCGATTTTACAAGAGCATGTCCTCTAGAAATTTCCTAAGGAAGAGTTGTATGAGTATAATTTTTCCCCTTAGAATTTGGAGGGCATTGCACCCCTATTTTATAGCATCAGCTGTAGCTCTGAGAACTCTAATTCTTTGCATGTAATCTCTTTTCCTTCTCTAGAAGGAAATGTTTAGGATCTTTTCATTCCTGCAGATCTGAAATGTCACAACGATATGCAGGAATAGAGGTCTCTTTTTATCTGATTTATTGTACTCGACACTCTGAATTTCAGTTCTAGGAAATTCTCTCATGAGTCCCTCTCCTGTGCTTTAAGTCAGCTATTGGACTTTGGATCAGTCTTTTTCTAAGCCTCCTTGCTCTCTCCCTCCCACTCACATTGTCTTTTTCTGATTTTTTTTTTTTTTTGAGATTTCCTTCCCCTCACCAACCTTCCTATTGACTTTTCTGTATTTTTATAACCATAAAATTGCTATCCTAGTTGTCCTCCTTGTTCTCTGAATGTTCTTTTTCTATAAAACACCTTATTCTTGGTTTATGGGTCCACGATGTTCTTGTCTGTGTTTGGTATATTGGAGCCCTCCCAACAGGACCTGGCACGCAGGAAGCCCTCCGTAATAATTGCACAACAATATAACACGTTATTATTATTATCACGGGATATCATCTTTTAAAAATGTTCCATTTTTTTCTTGGAGAAGTCTCGGCGTTCTCCAGCTTCCCGTTTTCTGTGTAATGGGACGGGGAGAGCCTGTGCTCGCCGGGGACTTTCCTCAAGTGCCCGGTGATCCCTGGCAGTCTGTTTGGTTATACTTAAAGGGAGTTCACGCAGAGGCCAACTGGAAAATCTGGGCCGCACAGTCTTGTAGCTGGTGGGATCAGCTTTTAGATGATCTGGCAGAGAGCTGGCCCCAGATGTCAGCGTCTCCAGAGCAGAATCCTCCGTTCCTTGGCTGGGCAGGGACTCCTGGCTGCCTGCACTCCGGGACTGGGCCCAATCTCCTCTTTACAGCTCTTGGTTCTCCTCTGCCACATCTGGTTCTCTCAAGTCCCCAGAAAAATCCAGGGGGCTGCTTTACCCAAGGCCTCAAGCCTGAGCTATGCTCTCTCCCTTGACTGACCCATTATTTTCCTGTCAGGGGTGGGTCCTAGGCCCTGTTTCTGCGGAGAGGGCTGTGGTGGTGGTGAGAGGTGGTTTCCAGCATTTGATGATCACAATGAGCCTTCACAAAGGTCCTCTGGCAGCAGTTTCCACATCTCATCCCCACCCTTTGGGGAGCTCTGGGCGAGAGGTGGGACAGGCCTGGGAGTACTAAGTGAGGCCACCGAGTTCATTCCTGAGCATCCAGGCTCAGGTTCCACTTCCCTCAGGTCCTTACCTGCCCCTAAGCAGGTGCCTCCTTGCCACCCCTCCTCCATAGTTCCCTCCTAATGGAGGAGCTGCCTCACCTTCCTCACCTAAGGAGGGTGCTCTACCAGGAGTCTAGCAACTCTCAGGATGGGGAGAGGACATGCTTGCCCTAAGGAAGGCGCCACAGAGAGGCCAGAGTTTCCTTAAAATCACTTTTATCTCCCCCTTGAGGCAGGTTAGCTTAACCCCTGTGCCATTCCAGGCAAGGATTTTTCTTTTTTCTGAGTTTAAGAGCTTCCCTCTCCAACAGACAGCAGATGTCAGTAGCACTCTTTTTCCTCATGTGGCGACAAGAAAAGTTTTCCAGATAGGACCCTGTATTTGGTGTGGGGGCAGGTGGGTGGAGGGGAAGGTGGATGGTAGCAAAAATACCTCTCCCCCTTTGTTGAGTACCACCGTCTATATAAATAATTTTTGCTTATCTCCCCTCCCCACTTATTCATTGACGCTTCAAATTATATTGGGGTTCAGTTTGTTACTGTTTGTTGCCATTGGAGGAAGTTATCTCTATTTTGCCCGTGGAATTTCAGAGCCCACCAAGTCCCATCCACATCAGCGTTTGCTCTCCATTGTGGTGTCCTTGGCGAGGGTTTCTAGTTTATTTCACTCAGCTCTGACTCAGAATAGGGTTGCTGCTCCACTTGTTTTTATTAATGGAAAACTGATGAGAGTTGCTCAAATCCAGGCCCAACCTGCTCCACAAGCAACCCTGTGGCTTGCTGCCTTCCTGAGCCTTGGCGTTTACCTTGGACAGAAGGCCTTAGACCCGCTTCCTCCTCCTCCTCCCTGAGACTGTGAAGGAGGCAGAATAGTGTGTGCTGGTGAGGGAGTGTGTCCTGGGGTTCCTCTGCAGGTAGAAGAAGCCCCAGCTGAGAGTGAGGGATCATGCTGGTGAGGGGGGATGAGCAGGAGATGGAGGGGCTTCTGGACTGTTTGATGGGCCTGGTGAGATGGGTGGGCGGTGCTCTCCAGCGGCAGGTGGAGAAGTGGTTGTGTGGCTCATGGGCTAGGGTTACTAACTGGGCCAGCAGGACGCTGGAAGGCTCAACAGTGTTTTGGCAAGAGATGGGTGGTTTGAGGAAGTTGCTTTGGGGATCAAGGAGAAAGGGCATATGGTTGATGGTGGGGGGGGTGATGAGGCAGTAGGGGAATGTTGATTGAGATGGGGTGGTTGGGAGGATGGGATCACTTAAGACTGGAAGCAGAGAGATTGTGTGGGATGATGTGAGCCATGGGGTACAGTGGCTGGGTACCTGTCACTGATTCCTTCAGCCACATCTCTGAGGGCCGTCGAGTGCCTGGCCGGTGCTGGGGCCGCAGTATGGAGTAGGCGTGGACTCTTAGAGGTCTGCAGGGAAATAGTGAAACAAGCAATCGGAGTGCCAAGAGTTCTACAGGAACCCAGCTCACGGGGGGAGATGCTGGTTAGGAAGGCTTTAGGACCAACACATAATTCTTGGAGCCCATGACAAAGTAAAATATGGGGTCAGAGCATTAAACCAAGCATGGGACCGCTCTTGCTGTGGGGTCCCAGTAACTGCACAGATCATAGACCCATGCAGCCAGCCCTCAAGGCTTCCTGGAGGAGATTGCCGGAGGAGAAGGCAGCAGCTGAAGAGCGCATTTAGGCAGAGGGAACAGCCTGTGCAGAGGTCTGGCATGAAGGAAAGTCTAATGTATTTGAGGGACAGAGATCCTCAGTCTAGCTGAACTGTCGAGAGCTGGTGAGAAAGAAGAGAGGAGAGGACAGGGTTGATGGAAGGTGGGTCTTGGGTATGTGTTTTCTGGAAGATATTTAGATTGGTGAGGAGGGCAATGAAGTGGGGCCTGAAAGGACCAAGAGGTGGGGAGAAATTTTCACGGGGACAAAGGAAGGCTTGAAGGCAGGGGCTACCTGTCTTCCAGCCTTGAGCAGCCTCTCCTGGAAGAGTCTTCAGAGGGTGAAGCTCTAGGCTGGACTTGAGGTTGGGTTCCCAGGAGGGAACCCAGAGCCAGATGATGGAGACCAAGATGACTGACAAGACCCTGAGCCTTGGCTGCTGGCAGATAGAAGAGGGACTGGAGACCGCTGGGCTTAGCTGGCCGTCAGGCAGCTGATCCCCATACCAATCTCTTCTCGTGGCTTGTCCAGTGCCCGCCACATCTTGACAGGTGGTCTGGGTCCAGAGGGTATGAGCTGGGGTTAGCTCAAAAGTGGGGGCACTGTTACTCCTGGGGGTCCGGGTGCTGTATGTACAAATAAAAACTTGGTGAGCTGCAAACTAAACTTGGGGTATCTGAAATCAGTGGGGGGGTGTTGTCATACCTCTAAATCCCACTTCCCAGTTCAGACTGTAGTTGGACTTGTAGCTGGTGGGATGGTTGGGGAGTGGTCAGGATTTCCAGCCACATGTGAGTGTTGGGACCTTGGGCCTCAGACTAGAAATTCCACTTTGTCTGCCAGCTGCCAGGCAAGGCTGTCGCTCCTCCTGAGCCCTGCTGCAGACGGGGTGAGGTAGGTCGGCTGAGCCGCAGGCCTACGTGGGGAGAGGAAGAGAACAGGGGTTTGAGAGCTGGAGAGTCTGCAGGGAGGAGATTTTCCAGCTGTGGATCTGTGTGCTGCCGGAGAAGCCCTCAAAGAGAAAGGGATCTCTGGGGAAACGACCTTGACCCTGGCAGGACACAGAAGATGATGTGTCCTGCTTGTGCCAAAGTCCACTTTACAGAGAAGAAACCCGAGGCTCAGAGAGGCTGTAAGATTTAGCGGGATCACACAGCTGGCAACTAGCAAAGCCAAGGCCCCAGGCTATGTCCGAGGGACTCTGAAGCCTGAGTTCTGTCCCCACGCAATGGCCACCTCCTTTCCACAGTCACTGCCCTCAGATTAAACAGTCCTGGCCGGGAGGTACCCTGGCAGCATCCAGGGCTGGCAAGGGTCAGAGCAGCCTTCGCTTATCTTTAAAAACCTTTTATCAGAGATCATATTACCTGAGGGTCTCTGGGAAGTGGAGAAAAAAAAAAAGCAATTGAATTTTCAGGGCAGTTTATAAAAGAGAAAGGCAAGAAAATGGATTAAAGTCATGTGACTTGTACAATAACACAGTCTATAAACCTTCGTCATCCTTCTTTCCTTTGAAGTCCCCAGCATAAGCCTGGCACTGAAGTTGCATAAATAATTAACAAGGGGATGAAGGGGAAAGGCTGCCGCCCTACTGTGTGCCAGCTGAGGGTCCCTCCCAGTCACCCCACGTGGACAGGGCAGGCCAGCATTTCTGTCCTTTTCGCAGCAGCATCAGTCAAGGCCCAGTGCACTGTGACTTCTGCAAGCACAGAGGACTGGCTTTGTTCCTGTCCCTCCTGTCCGCTGTGTGAGGCTTAATGTCCCACCCACCTGCACACACACCCCTAGTAGCTAGCTGAGAGGTCGGGAGCTGTGGAGCAGAGGGGGGCTGGCGTGCTGGGCCTGTCCCATGGTGCTGAGGGGCCACTCACGAGCTCTGCTCCTGGGCGCCAAGGTCTGGGGACAGAGTTGGGCTTCTGCTGGTGTAAGGTCAGTGTGACCCCTGGCCAGCAACCTGAGGAGGGAGCCCTGGCTTCCCAGCGGCCTTTGTGACACCAGAGGCCCTTGAGAGATGAATGTGGGGGCAGGGAAGGGCATTTCAAGCGTGGGCAAAGACTTCAAGGAAGGAAAGTGTGCGGTTTTCCTGAGCTCTTGTGTGGTTCATTGTGGGCGAGATACAAAGTTAGATGAGGACAGATCACAGGAAAGAAGTGACTAGAGGGCTGGGCTGGGCAAGGGGCAGGGCCTGAGCGTTATCTCAGGGGAAGTGGAACCAGGTGACACCGTCAGAGGGGCTGGGAGAGGCGGCAGGTGGCAAGGTCAGTGAGGTGTCCTGTAACCAGGATGCGGCAGGGCTTGAGGTCAGGACAGGGCTGTGGAGGTGGGGCCGGGCGAGAGGCAGTCCCTGATTTCCGGGCACGGCCGCCTCAGGCCCATGTTGCCAGTCATTTTTCACGTTCTAGTAGCCTTGCTGCTATTACTGCAAAAACAGATGAGAATCCCAGCTCAGATTTGAAAAGCCCCTTGTGAATCAGCAGAAAGGAGCTGAGGTCTTCCGACAACAGTGGAGGGCAGACCCTTCCCCTCCCTGGACCTGGCTCCCTCCCTCCGCGCAGGATGGGAGAAGGGACAGGGGCTGACAGCACAGGGCCGGCTGCTCTGAGTCTGCCGGTCTGTGCGCTCATGTCTCTCTTCTCTGGCAGGACCAAGGAGAGCATGTACCACTCACTGACATACGCCACCATCCTGGAGATGCAGGCCATGATGACCTTTGACCCCCAGGACATCTTGCTTGCCGGCAACATGATGAAGGAGGCACAGCTGCTGTGTCAGAGGTCGGAGTCATAGTGGGCAGGTCCTATCCTACTGCCACGCACCCCGCCCCATGCCCGGAATGCCACCACCAGCGCTGCCCTTTTGGCTGCAGGACACGCCCCCCAAGTGCTCAGTGCTCTGCTGGCACCGCCGCAGGGACCCTGTTGTCTGAGCCTGTCATGAGCAGCTTCCAGGGCCAGGTCTGCTTGGGAGGAAGCATCCCGACTCTGCCACTTAATGACTTTTTGACCTCGGGCAGGTCTGTCTCTAGACTCCACACTCCTCAGCTGTGGAATGGGTATGATGGCAGTTGTCATGGGGCCTGAATGAAGACACCAGCCACGGAACTTGGTGTGTGGTTGGTGTTCCCTACACAGGAACAGGCTGAATGACTGAGCAAATGGGTGGAGCCGACACTCACAGGCACACACCTGGGGCTGCCCTCGGCCAAGCCCCGGGCCTCACTGCAGCCCCAGAGAGCCCCGGGCTCTCTGATACCCACGATGCTTGGTTGGGGAGACTGGCACAGACAGTGACGTCTTGGTGCATGTGATGCAGGGAAGCTCACGGGGGTCTGGAGGTCCAGCCAGGGGGCCAGGAAAGGCATCTTGGAAGAGCATGTGAAACTGAATCCTAAAGCTGCAGCAGCTCCTAAGAGTTGACTGGGGCAGGGGCAGGAAGGAGGAGCTTCAAGCAGAGGCAACAGGAACCCTGGACTGGGGGCTTGAGGTGGGAGTTCAATGTGTTGGGAGGGACCAGAGATGTGGTCAGAGCCCCCAAGGCCCCTCACCACCACTGAATGACCAGAGGCCCCTTTCTTCTCCCCAGGCACCGGAAGAAGTCCTCGGTAACAGATTCCTTCAGCAACCTGGTACACCGCCCCACTATGGACCAGTTCACGGAAGGTGTGGCATCTGGGAGCTTCCAGGCCCAGGGAGGGGTGGGCAGGGCCAGTGGCCCTCCCAGCTGTGGCCTGGTCCTGGGCCAAACTTGGGGCCTTGTGAGGACTGGCTCTCAGATGAGGCGGGAGCAAGTGAGACACGCTTATCTGAAGGCATCACCTGCTGCATACCTAGGTGAAAATGATGTCGTGTACTTTGCTCCTCAGGCCAGAGTGGGCTTGGAATTTTGTGTTTGGGGGTCAGCTTTGTGTGCTCAGAGGGAAATGTAGTTTTGGAGGCTGACAGGCTGAGATGAGACAGCTGAGAGCAGGGAGCCGTGGTCAGGGCTGCCTGAGGCTGGGTGACAGCATCTCTGTGCCAGTCCTGAAGGTTGCAGCGGCCAACCATGAGCAATTTGCTCTTCAGTGCAGGGATAAATGGCCTTTCCCACCTCAGGAACTCTTGAAGTTTCCAGGAGGAAGCAATGCAGTGATGGTGTCACTCCTTCCCCCATACCTCCTGTGGCTCCCTGCTGCCCTCAGGACCACATCTGTAATCCTCCACCAGTGCTAAAAACCCTTTGCAACAGGACTGTGCCTCTCATCTTTCCTGCCCCCTAAATATCTTCCTCATCCCCATTTGAACCTTCCATGGCTCAACTACTCCCAAACCTCTGAGTAGCTGGCTTTCCTGGGCTCCTGCCTGCAAGCTCTTTCTGCCTCACCCTCCCATTTCTTTCTCAACTCACATGGCCTAACTCCAGTGTCTTCTAGAAGTCATCTGACTGCTGACTGTTGGATGTCCCTTTGCCTTGCTCCCATGGCTTGTGGGCTTCTCTAAACCAGGATCGTCTTATTCATCCATCCAACCCAGCTCCTTTTCCTGGCCTGGCACCCCAAGGGAATTGGCACAAAGCACCTACAGTGATAGTGGCGAACTGGGCTGAGGGCCCTGTGCTGATGTTGGGATGAGGGGGTGGAGAGTATAAGGTGAGAGCTGTGAAGGAATGAGACCCAGTGGTGGGGTCGATGTGTGTGTGGAGAGGGTGGGATAATGAGCTGCTGACCTCGGCTCCCTTTGCCTTTTGAGAAGTGGGGTGGGAGGACGTCACCCAAACCTCCTTGAAAGAGTCCTTCCAGGAGGCTGCAGGGTTTGGTTTTCTCCATGCAGAGGAAATCCACGCGGAGGTCTGCTATGCAGAGTGCCTGCTGCAGAGAGCGGCCCTCACCTTCCTGCAGGTAGGAACCCCCTGCTGGCACACGGCCGCCTGGAGATTTCAGGAGACTGACATGCGCTTAGACGCCTCATGGCTCAGGAGAAGACTCAGGCCCCGGCCAGGCTGCTGGCGAGGGTCTGAGCTTTGCGGCCTGCACACTGAGCTCACACGTCCCCATTGCCGCCAGGATTCATTTCACCCCGTGACTGCCATTTCCCTGTGGAGGGTCGCGTGGGAGCCCAGGCATCATCACAAACCAGCTTTTTATGGCCAATGCCTCCAACAAACAAGTTGGAAGGCTCAGATGTGATTCATTCCACAAGGTGACTCACGGCTCCTCTCCGGTGCTGGCCGCGGTGCCTGTATCACAGCTGTGTGGTTGTCACTTACCTGATACTCTGTGTGCTCTTTTCACGTACACCCACATGTTTCAGCCCGTAGCCTCCTCATAGGCCTGCCCCCGGGGAGGGCTGGAGAGGGCATGTGGCGAGCAAAGGCAGAGCTGGGATTTGAACCAGGCCTGGCTGACTTGGAGCCCAGGCTCCTTGTCACACTGGAGATGATGAGGACATTACCACATTGATTTGACCCCAAAACCTGGACTCTGACCATAAATTTATCATCACGTAAATATGTGTATTGGAAAAGGTACAAAAGAATTTTATTACTAGCACTGTTTCTTGTTAGCATTTTTTAAAAAATCTTTGGAACTCAGGTGATCAGAATTGCATTAACCCCAGTCCTTCATCTGGCTCACAGGAATCCTCACACCGTGAATGACCTTTTATTGTTTGCTCATTCTGTTACAAATAAATACAAGCCCAGGAACCCCTCACCCAAGTGGAGAACTGGGTGACTCCTTACCTGCCGGGCTTCTTCCCATCCTGGCCCCTGAGTCCTTCCAAAATTCCACTTAGAATGTTGTGCCTATCATCCCACACCCTCTTCTTCAAAAATGTTCTCATCTCCCTACTCACGTTTGAGCAGCATGTTATGTCTTAGTTTCAAGCTTCATCAGCCCTCCAGCTACATGGAACTTGCTTTCTTCACCCGACCCAGCGTGGCTGTGTAATGTGCCCTTCTGTGAATGCGCCGGTTTGTCCGTGCTCCTGAGAACAGGCACTTGAACCATGGTGCTGTGAGCACTCTTCAAGGTGACTTCAAGCCCTGGTTCATCCATTTCTCTTGTATTTTTATTGAGGTGTCACTGACTTACAACACTGGATATGACTGAGGGGTACAGACTCATACGTCTCCAGATGAGTGTTCGCACCCCACACCCACCACCAGAACACCAATAATCCTCCTCCCCAGTCCCCTGGGCTCCTCCTCCCCAGGACTGAGCTCTCCCCTGGCAGTCTCGTTCTGCAGTCATATTTCTAAGGTTCATCTTGTTTACTTGGATCCCTGAGTTTTGTCTGTTTATGGTCCACATATGAGTAAAGTTATCCAGTTTTTATGTTTTTCATTATTTCCATCTAATTCCATTCTTGTCACAAATGGCACAATGTCTTTTATAGATCAATAGTCCATTTTTTTTTTTATAGCTGAGTATACCATGTCTTCTTAAGCCACTCATCTGTCGTTGGGCACTTGGCTGTGCGTTAATGACATCTGCCATTGTAACTTGGCTGCTGAACGCAGGGGTGTGCATAAGCCTTCAGATTTGCATCCTTCCGGTACATAAGCAGGCATTGGCGCTTTGAATTCAACTGTGGTAAAACCCGCTTGTTTAAAAAGCACACCGTCCATAAAAGCGTGCCTCTTCCTTACCCATAGCCCCCTCTTGGAGGGCACTGCTGCCACCAGAACCTCTCCAAACAGTATCTGTACTTGTGGGCACAGGGCTGTGTCTACCCCTGAGCATTCTGGAGGTCTTGTTTCAGAAACAAGACCCTCATCTCGGGTTCTGGGGGCAGGCAGGCCTGGTTTGCTGGCCTCTGACCTCATCCTCCAGGGTCCCTTAGAGAGCTGGGTCCAGGGAGGGGGGCCCAGAGCCTGTGTGATCCCCTCCCAGGCCTGGAAATCAGCATCTCTCCCCTGCAGGATGAGAACATGGTGAGCTTCATCAAGGGCGGCATCAAAGTTCGGAACAGCTACCAGACCTACAAGTGAGTGGGGGGCCGGCAGCGTGCAGGGGGCCTGGGACCATGCATCTTCTCAGGCTGCCTTTGGAGGGAAGAACTAGGCTGGAGGCAGGAAGCCTAGAAGGCCATGTGACCTCAGACAGATCGCTGCACCATCAAGACCTCGGTTTTCTGGAGTAACTTTTCCCTGGTTTTCTGAACGTATCTATTCAGCTGGGTACCCCCAGTGCTTGCCCTGTGCTCCAGATATGACACAGATTGTGCACAAAAAGCTTGGTCTGGTGGGGGCAGGGGTGGAGGGAAGTCACAGTCGTGCGAGAACAGCCGCTAAAGTCTTGCCCCGTCCAGGAAGGCTGGTCCAAGTGCCACTGTCCCATGAAGCCTGCTTTGACCTCTTCAGCACACAGAGTGGTTTCCAGTCCCTGACTCCCCTGAACTGGGAGCTCCCCTAAGACCAGGGGCCCTGGCATTTGGCCCTGAACCAGACATAGGCTGTGTCTGTAGATGACAGATTCGGTCCAGAGCACTTCTACCCAACATGGCTCGCAATCCTTAGCTACAATTCCAAAATAACAACAACAAAAAAGCCCTGAATGCTGTTTCTTCCCACTACACTTGGTAGTTAAATTCACTTTCCATCAAAAGTTGACTTGCAATTTGTGACTGTCATCTTTATTTCCCCCTATTTAATGTGATGGTTACCCTGCAGAGATAGTGTTTGATTTGGGGTGTATGTAACAGCATCCTCCACATCGGCACCATCCCTCTTCTCTAGTGGTCTGTGAAAGGATGGCTTCTTGTCCCCCGAGTCTCCTCTCCAGCTTCCGGAGTGAGGTTTCCAAGGGACAGACCTTGTTGGGCCACCCCAGCCACCTCCCAAGCCTCCTGTTGCTCTGAAATAGTCTCAAGTTGTTGCTGAGTCATTCTTGGGAGCTTCCCCTGTCCTAACCACATGCCCCACCCCATTCTGCCTCCTACACTTGTCCTTTCTTTATCTTCAAGCCAAGCTCATTCCTATCCCAGGGCCTTTGGACATGCCATCAGGAACACATTTCTGTGCCAGGCAAACCCTACTGTAGCCCTCAAGTTTTCACTCAAATGTTAGCTCCTCAGGGAGGCATTCCCCAAACCCCAGACTGGGGTTCTCCTTTGAAGTCCTGCCTGCCTCGACAGTGACCTGATAAGGGTCTGCCCCCAGATTGAGAGTTGTGAGGATGTCACCAGCCTTTGCTCCCTGCTATCCTCGAGTGCTGGGCACCGAGACCTTAGTCACTCTTTGCTGGTTGAAGGCCCTCAAGATGCTCGTGACCTGGGGAAAAGGCAGATGCGTCTTTAAGCCTCTGTCCTGTCCCAGATGGAATGTGGAATGTGAGCTCTGTGCTGCTAGTAGCCAGAAAAAAGAGTTGAATTCCATCCAAGAGATTCTGGAGAGGGTTGTTGGAGTTGGACCAGTGATTTTTCCACTGGGGGCAGTTTTGCCCCCCATACGGCATTTGACAATGTCTGGAGACATCTTGATGATTACAGCTGGGCTGGGGGCGGCGGGTGAGGATGCCCCTGACATCTAGTGGGGGGACGCCAGGGCTGCCACTAAACATACGGCCTCCCCCACCCCAGAGCTCCCTCCCTGAGCAGAGCACTATCCAGCCTAAAGTGTCAGCAGTGGCAAGGTCGAGAAAGTGTTTCGACAGAATGCAGAGCACAAGCAAATGCCTAGATGTTGGACAAGGCAGGTGCAGTAAGGCAGGTGCAGTAAGGCAGATGCGACTGAAATTTAGCGGCAAGAGTGTTATGGTGGGAGGTGCTGGGAGAGAGTTCTTGAAGATCAGCTCTCTGGATTGCCAGAGCTGTTGCAAATCCACAGGGAGTTCTGAGATCAGCTAGGATGGGGGCGGGGGTGACCTCAGGCTGGGCTGGAAGGGAACTCGACCCCCAACATGTGCCTGAAATGGGGCTTTATATCCCTCTGCAGGGAGCTGGACAGCCTCGTGCAGTCCTCACAGTACTGCAAGGGGGAGAACCACAGGCACTTCGAAGGTGGGGTGAAGCTCGGTGTCGGAGCCTTCAACCTGGTGAGTGGGAGTCCCCATGTCCTCTGTCTCTGAGCTCCAGGTTGATCTCCCCTGCACGGCCCTGCCCCACACATGGCCTCTGCTGGGCTACCGTGCCTGGCCCTGTGTGGGCCTGGGCCCCAAAGACAAAGCAGATGTGTTGCCAGTGCTGGGGCTCACAGCCCGGGTGGGGGTAGTGGGGCTTGGGGGTGCTGGGCCTGGCTCCATTGTGCAGTTCTTCCCACATCAACTTGGCGGCTTAAACTCTACCATGGAGGGTGCCAGAAGCGGACAAACAGAAAAATCAAGGCTTTTTCCTCCCTAGAGAGTTGATGGTTAAACATTGCCCAGTGGCAGGGGAGGAGACAGCCCCGGAAATGGCTGATGACCCACAGGGGTCAGGGAAGCAAGTCCCTTCCTGGGAATTCAGGGAAGGTTTCACAGAGCAGGCCGTATTTTAGCTGGAGCTTTAGGCAGGGAACTTTCCCAGGCAGGGAAGGGCATTCTAGCAGAGGGAACAGAGTGAGCGGAGGCAGGAGGCTTGAAAGCTAGAGGAAATGCTCAGGGATGACTGAGACTCCTGGCTCTGGGTGGCCTGGATCTTTGCAGCACTTGGGTGCGGCAGGGAACAAAGGGGTGTGTGTCGCTCTCTCCCGTCTAGGAAAGCCTGTTTGAGGAGCGGGCCTTGGATGGGGGGTCTGGGCCCCACTCTGGGTTCCAGTTTTCTCACATGTGGAATGTGAGTGCAGTGGCCGTGTGCTAAGAAAGACAAGCTACATGGTGCACGGAGACAGGACTCTGCTCTCAAGGGCCAGCTCCGCCCCCGTGAGCTGTGGGGCCTTGGACACTCACTGTCACTTACCTGTGCCTCCGTTTCTCCACCTGTTAAAAGGGACTATTCCTTCTTTGAAGGACTGTTCTGAGGATCAAAGGTGGGATTCAGTGTAATCGTGGCTGCTATGTACAGGCCCCATTTTGTGCTTTCCACTATTAATGCGGTCCATCTGCACAGCATCCCTACGGAGCAGGGGCCGTGGTTCCCATGTTATAGATGAGACCTAGCGAGGACATGGGACTTGCCCGTGGTGACCCCGCTGGGTGTGGTGACAGGATTCGGACCCGGTCTGCTCCTGTCATGCTAAGAGCCTCTCTCTCTGGGAAGTTTCCGGAAACCTTGTGAGCATTTTGGAGACCAGGCCTGCACCATGGTAGCCCCCAGGACTCTGGGAGGTCAGGGAGTGGAAGGGGGACCCCTGCCCCTTCACGTGTACCCCCTCTGTTCTTGCAGACGCTGTCTATGCTTCCTACGAGGATCCTGCGGCTGCTGGAGTTCGTGGGGTTTTCGGGAAATAAGGTATCCAGCCACCTTCTGGGCCCCAGGGCTGGAGCTCAACGGGACAGGCTGGGTCCTGACGCTAGCCTGCCCTAGCCCTCCTTGGGCTGGGCCTGGGTGAGGACTAGCGCTCTCCGGTTTTGTCTCTTCTCCAGCTGGTCAGCGAGGACAGGGTGGAGAGGTCATGGGTGAGGAGGGGAGTGAAGGGCGGCTCTGTTCACTGCCCTGGGATTACACCTTCTGAGTGTGACAAGTGTCAAGAACATGGTTCTCCTCCCCGGGAATATCTTGAGCAAGTTGCTTCTCTGGGGTGCTTTTTGTTTTCCTGGTTTGGGAGATGCCCAAGGGGAGTCTGCTTATACATCAGGCCCTGGCGGCAGAAACCTGAGGGCTCAAGCACCCAGAAGCTTCACTGAAAGCAGGAACCTGAGCCCTGCGTAGCAAGCAGGGAGGGCTCCCTGGAGGAGGAGGCCTGGTGCATGTAGTTAAAGAGCATTAGCTGGAAGGTAGAGTGCTGGGTCAGCCCACTTCTGGGACTCTGAGCAAGGGGCCTTTTTTTTTTTTTTTTTAAAGATTTATTTATTTCTGCATACAAGAGCTGGGGTACAGGCCAGAGTCGCAGGAGGTGAGAGGATTCACTAGACAGAGTGGGAAGCAGAACAGGCAGACTGACTGAAACACACTGCTGAGGGGAGCAGCGGGCGAGGCAGGAGAGGTCTGCCACACCATGTGGGTCCCCTTCCTGGCCAGCAGCAGGGATCAAACTCGTGCTGCAGTGGCTGCGGTTTGCTTTGTAGTACGTTGTTTAACCCACTGTGCCACCAGGGAGGCCCCGCAAGGGGCTTTTTTTAAAAGCCAGATCCAAG
Organism: Galemys pyrenaicus; assembly: GCA_019455555.1. Classification (NCBI taxonomy): domain Eukaryota; kingdom Metazoa; phylum Chordata; class Mammalia; order Eulipotyphla; family Talpidae; genus Galemys; species Galemys pyrenaicus. The sequence continues at coordinate 1,082,382 of JAGFMF010011617.1, read as the reverse complement.
ATTCTCAAAACTGAACTTTCTCCAATTTTTAACATGTCCACAGACCTATTATTTATGTATTTTTCCTCAAAAATGACTCATACTTTACCTAAATCTATTGAAAGGAAACATTATGACTATACATGGAAAACCCGTATTACTGGTATAAGAATATATCATCATAAAATAAATACTATGAGGACCAGGCCACCTCACAAAGGCCCAGCTGGTCCATGCCAAGGCTCGGAGCCCGTGGCTACTCCTTGGTGAGCAATGGAGCTGGAGTGAGATTGGCGTAGAGCACACACTAGCACGGGGCCTGGCTTTCTCCTGGCCCCACTAGGGACAGAGTGGAGAATGCAGAACCTCACTTGGGACTCACTTCCTCATGTCTGTCCACAGGCCTCTAAAATCTTGGTTACCATCTGGTCTCTGCCTGGGCCCAGAGAAGTGCTGGTGGGAGGCTCCCAAGCTTCCCTTTAGTCTTGTTAAGGTCCTTGACCCATGAATTGGATTTCAGGATGATGTGAAGGAAGGCACAAGAGATGGTATGGGCTACATGGCCAGGAAGAGAGGGTGGGGAGGAAAGAGTGGGAAAGGCCTCTTGTACCAGCTTGGATCTCATCCTTATGTGAAGGCGTGTACACTGTGGAGGGTTTGAGGTGGGGGTGGGCAGGTCAGATTTGTGTATTGAAAAGAACAAGAATGAGCTGGAGGATAGATGGGACAGAGACCAGGGGCAGGGATACAGGTAGATTCTGGCTTTCTCCTCCCTAATCAAGCTCCAGAGCCTTTTCCTCCAGGAAGTCTTCCTGGACTACATTCCTTAAGGCCCCATCTGGATCCCAAGGATTATCTGCCTCACTTTCATATCTTCTGCCCCATCTTCTGATCTGGGCACCTGCCCTGGGCTTCCCCATCCCCAAGGCAATGAATAAAGAGAGGAATGGGGGAGGGACTGAGGAGGAGACCCAGACCAGCTAAGCCTTTGCCCTGGCCTTGGTGGCGTTGTCCCCATCCCCAGAGGGCAGCTGAGGCACTGAGAGGGGCCACCCCTTGTCCAGGGAGCAGCTTGGCCCCCAGTAGCAATGCCCTCACACCTATCCAGTGAGCTCACATCCCCCGCCCTCCTCTGGGTCCCAGGGTCAGCTCTGGGGGGCTCAGGTTGTGCCCTCTACCCCCAGGACTACGGGCTGCTGCAGCTGGAGGAGGGAGCATCGGGACACAGCTTCCGCGCTGTGCTCTGCGTCATGCTGCTGCTGTGCTACCACACCTTCCTCACCTTTGTGCTAGGTAGGAGGACCCTCGGCAAGTGCTGGGACTTCTGGGGGTACGGGCAGTGTCCGCAGAGCCTGTTCAGTCCTCTGAGACTGGGGCTGGAGCCCTGAAACCAGAAACAACAAAGCCACTGTCCTGGCCCTGCCAGCCACTCACTTCCTCACAGTGTGACTGGGTCACAGCCCCAGTGTCCTCACCTGTGAATGGGGGTGATCATACCCCCCACCCCCCACAGAGGCTGTGAGAACACTCTCCTGGTGGCCTCTGGTGCAGCCTTGGAGGCGTGGACTCTTGTTTCCTGAGCCTGTGGTGTGCAGGGCAATACCTGCACTATCTTATTTAATCCTCCCATCACACTGGAGATAGAATTGCGACCCCCATTTCACAGCGGGGGGAAGCAGAGACTCTGAGAAGCTCCTGGTGGTAGTTCCTGGGAGGCTCCCAGGAGCCAAGGGTGGTGACTTCTTGTTCCTGCCCCCTCACCACCTTTAGGCACTGGGAATGTCAATATTGAGGAGGCAGAGAAGCTCTTGAAACCCTACCTGAAGAGATACCCCAAGGTGAGCCTCACCTCTTGTGGCCACTCAGCCCACGTGTGCCCCGTGGCCCACACGATCCCACATGCGTGTCTTTGCAGGGTGCCATCTTCCTGTTTTTTGCGGGGCGAATTGAAGCTATTAAAGGCAACGTTGATGCAGTGAGTAATGGGGAACAGGCAGATGGGTGCTGGAGATCCTTGGGGTCTCCCTGGCCAGTGGGAAGGAAGACACAGATGTACTTTGGGGCTCTCCTCCCAGTCTGCCTTGTCCCTGAGAGGACCAAGCAGAGAGGGGTGGGAGAAGCACTCTGACTGAGGCAGTCTGGGAAGGCTGGGGAGGGAGTGACATTCAGGAGCCTGATTTGAAGGGAGATGCGGGTGGTAGCTTGCTGAAGAGGGAGGTGCTAGCGTAAGCAGAGGTGGTTGGTTAGGCCTGTCTGGCTAGGCTGGAACCTGGTGAGTGGGTGGTTGAGGGGGTGAGGCTGGCAGCCTTGGCTGCAGTCTGGCGAGGAGTTTGGTGGCATTGGTGCGAGGGACCCGTGAGTGGGAGGATTGGAGCCTAAACCAAGGTCCGGGGCAGACTCTGCAAGTTGGGGTCTGGAGTCTCCATCTGGCTCTGGTTGCGGCTCATCCGGCAGCAGAATAGACACCCCAGGTCCAGGTCACTTCCTGCGAGCTCCTAGAACCTTTGGCGCCTGCTCTGAGCTACCAACATTATTTTATCACTTCGGTATTAACACTTTCCGCTGCCTGTCACCCCTCCATGATAGCTCTGTCATGGCCTTTCATTTTGTGATGGAAAAACTGGAGTCTTTCAGAGGGGAGCAAGACTGGGGCCAAGTCAAGCAATGACTTAAGTTCTTGTAAGACTTAGGGAGAGAACCAGGACCGGGAGCCAGACTTCCTGGTTCTCCTGACCCAGAGCCTGACTCAGGGCTGGGTCACACGCACTGGAGGAGCCTGGGCCTGCTGTGGGGTTTGGAGGTTGTGAGGGTGAAGGAGGGGGTGGAGGGAGCCCCCAAGCTGACCCCCCAGTGCCCGCAGGCCATCCGACGGTTTGAGGAGTGCTGTGAGGCCCAGCAGCACTGGAAGCAGTTCCACCACATGTGCTACTGGGAGCTGATGTGGTGCTTCACCTACAAAGGCCAGTGGAAGATGGCTTACTTCTACGCTGACCTACTCAGCAAGGAGAACTCCTGGTCCAAGGTGGGCTCACACCGTGTGTCGGGGGTCCTTGGGCACTCAGGCCAACCACACTGCCCCCAGGTCAGGGTTCAGACCCCTGACTAAACACAGATGTCCCTGCTGGAATTCAAACAACCATGAATTCTAATAGGACTCAGGGTTGGAAGGAAAGACCAGGAGGAGCAGAAAAAGTTGAGAATTAAAAATGAATGACAAGGTACGAATCGGCAAGGGACAGAAGCATGGCTCACATGGTGTGTGCTGCGCAGTGGAACTTACTGTCAGGCTGGAAATGTTCTATTTCTGCACTGGCACAACTGGGAACGGGATGTTTTAAATTTAATTTGAGTCCATTGAAATTTAGATTTTAAGAGTCATATGGGGCTAATGTCCACCATATTGGGCTATGCTGGTCTAAAAAACAAAACTCTGGCTCATAAACTGGAAATTTCATACACTGAATTCATGAACTGAAATTTCTAGGCACGTCTGACTTCAGGTAGGGCTGGATCCAGAAATCCAAATGAGTCAGCCAGGCTTGGTTTTTCCACCTGTGAGCTATCCTCTGTGACACTTGTGCTGCAGCTTCTCACATGATAGCCCTGGGCTGTCTGCCCTTAACTCCCATCTTCCCTTTGCTTCAAAGCCCCACGATGATGGCGACTCGTGGGTCTGTCATTGGTCACATGTCAAGCCTGGAAACCCAATCCTGGATTGGGACTGGGAGAAGGATACTTCCCCAAGACAGAAATGAGGTGATGACCCTGAAGGATATATCGGTGCGGGAGGGGGAGGCATTAAAGAGATGGAGGCAAAACAAAGCAAGATGTTTGCTCACCATACATGAAAACTTAGAATATCACGGTAATGACCACTGTGGTAATAGCACAGAATTCTGAAGTACAAGTCTTAGTCATCTAGCTTCTCAGCGAGCATCCAATCTGACACTGGCAAACACATAGCACATGTGTCTCCACGACCTTAATCCCTTGTCCACAGGCGCTCCTGGCATTCTGCCCCACAAACTGTGACTTTAGAAGCCTTCTCCACACTGTGCTTCCAGCACCTATTATAGAACGAGTCTGAGTTGGTGCATGTTGGATAAACTATTTGTCATCTTCATCTATTCCCTATTTTTTATCCCTCCCCCACTTCTGGTGATTTGGTGGGGCAAGCTGTCTGGGGGGGAGAAGGGGCAGGCTCTTAGGGGAAGCCACCAGCAGGTGACCCTGACCGAGAAGGGACCATGACATCCCAGACAAGGGGACACCACAGACAAAGCCTGGGGTGAGTTTAAGGAGTGATAGGGAGGAAATGGCATAAAGCAGGTCATGGAGGGTCCTGGGTAGCTGTTTGGACTTTAGTCTGACAGTGGGGAGCATTGGGCATGTGTGGCTTAGATCTGTGCTTTAGGAACCCCTCTGCAGTTGCTGGCTCACACATCCTCACCCCCACCATGTCAGGTCCTGCTCTAGGCCAGGGCACACAGCGGTGAACAAGACAAAGACCCCACCTCAAGGTCCATGTTCTGGTGGGAAGAAGACAAACACACAGACACATTGAGGTACAGCATAAGTGTAGGAAAGAGAAATCGAGGGTGGTAAGGCTGCGGGGAATGCAGGGTGGGGCACTCCTGTGTGCGGTAGTTGGGGCCCGTCGGAGAAGACGCCAGGGGGAAGTGAAGGAGCAGGCCATGTGGGTATCCAGAGAAGAGCATTCCAGGAGAGAGCACTGTGGACGCAAGAGCAGGGGCGGAGGGGCAATCGAGTGACTTTGTGTTCTGGAAAACTGCCTGGAGGCCAATGGGAAGCAGAGGGGGTGGGGGGAAGTTAGAGAGGAAACTAGGGGGACTGGATAGGCTATGACAAGGAGTTTGGATTTTATCTTAAGTGTGATGGGAAATCAAGAAAAGATTTTGAGATGGGATTGACAGGACCTGACTATAAAAGAGCAGAGTGATGATGGCATGGGAAGTGGCTTGCAGGGGGCAGCAGGGAGATCCTTTAGGATATGGACTAGGACAGTAGAAAGACATCCTGGGAGCTGGAACACGGAGACAGGGTGGAGGCTGGTGCAGTAGTCGAGGTTAGGTGGAAGGACAAGGCCAGCAGCATTCAAGCTAGATAGGCGTACAATCATGAGGACGTGGTGACTCAGTTTTAGGACGGGGGAGAGGGAGCGAGCAAGGATGTGACACCCAGGAGTTAAAGATGAGATGGGAAACAGGCTTCAGTGAGGGGAGATTCTTCTCACCACACCCGCAAAGACCAGGATTTCCTCGTTTTGAAAAGGGAAGACTGAGGTGCTGGGAGCAGAGTGGAACTGGGAGTAGCCTTAGCTTTGGGTGGGGTTGCCAGGTGGAGGTGGCTTCCGCCTTCTCCAGAGACTAGACTCCAGGATGTACTTCTTGCTCCCCTTCATTTCTTACTGAGTTGATAGGTAGTTCAGCAGGGGCTGTAGTTCAAATATTGGCCACTGGAGGGAAGCACAGAGCCAGGCTCCTGGATTTCTGGGAAAGGGGCTTGGCTTCAGGTGTGGATCTCTGGGTTGGAAGAGGGTCTCAGCACAGCTGCACCTTCCCTGCCAGGGACAGTGGGCAGGACCCTGGCTTGAAGCCACACTGACCTGGGATTGACTCCCAGCTCTGTCTCCAGCAGCTCTGCAATCCCTGGAAGCGGAGGTGGGGCATGGATTCCTTTCTGGCACTGTCTGGGATAGAATGAGTCCGGGGTACGTCAAGTGCCTGGCTCTCAGCAAGGTGCTGCACACCTGCTGGCCCCACGCCTCTTTTATCCCTTGCCTTATGCTGTCTATTTGTGTCCTACTTGAACACATCTCTGCCCCTCTCTGACTTTGCTCAAGCTTTGCCTTGCCTGGAAAGCCCTTACTAGGGTTTCTGTGATTCTTCCCAATGGCTTTCATGGGCTCATAGTGAAGTAATTGCTTCCCAGAAGTCCTCGCTGCCATGTCTTTTTGTCCCCAGCCAGGCTCAGCCCACCCTGCCCAGCCACTGACTGGCTGGGTGTTTCCCTCTGTACTGCACAGTGGAGAGGTATTCCGAGCAGAGTTCATGTTCCACACATACGTGTCTTCCCATAATGTCAATTTATTTGCAGTTTATCAAACACACACACATGTGATGGCCTGCGACAAGGCCAGGCTGACCTTCCAAGTGAGTTATTCCCACACCACGGGCAGTCTATCAATTAACAACCTTAACACGTCTCTGTAAGTCTAACAATCTTCAACATTGTCACACGCAGTCAATTGTCAACAAACCAAAGTCCAGGCAGACAGGGCACTGGTCCAGGCAGGGGCGTTTCTGGGCTCCAGCCTGGTCAGGCGAGTTGTGGTTTGGCTGCCCGGCCGGCGCCTGGGTAGGTGGCAGAGCCTCAACCAAACGGGTTTGTGTAGAGTTGCACCTGCAGTTTGCTTGGTATCTAGTTGCCATTGTTAAACTTTGTTTTTTGTAGAGAGGTGGGGTTTTTTTTGCCCCGATCAGTGTGTCTGGTGGCTCAGATAAGGCTCAGGAAAGCCTACCTAGGACGTTCCCCTGGAGTGTTACTTTATCACTGTGTCCATGAGTCCGCTTGGACTTGGTCTTTACTTGCCCCAAAGTGGGTTTGTACCTTGACATTAGTGACTCCATTCCTATATTGGACATGTTATTTTAAACATTGTATAACTCATTAAGTAGTATGAACATTTTTTCCCTTTATTTATATATATTTGACATCAACGGTGGTCCCCATTTCCCACCACCGTTTCACCAGTGCACCATCACCTCATCTCAGTCCCTTGTGCTCTTTCTGTCCTCGGTATGAACATTTTTGACTAATGTGGCCACTTTGACATGGTCCCTCCTGGATTAACTCAAGTCCTTATGTTCAGCTTCCTCACCCTCAGTGTCTCCCCTGGGGCTTGGGTTGATGTTAGCTGTGGTGCTGGGCCATCACAGGCCTGCAAGAGATATTTGTGCCAGCGGGGCTGGGAAATGAGGGAGAGCTGCTCACCTGACTGCCAGTCTGTCTCACGCAGGCCACCTACATCTACATGAAGGCCGCCTACCTCAGCATGTTCGGGAAGGAGGACTATAAGCCATTTGGGGATGACGAAGTGGAGTTGTTTAGGTGGGTCCCAGGACTACACCCGCATCATAGGTCTCAGCTGGCTCTGCTTGTAGCCACCCTGAGCTGTGGGCAGAGGATAGGAGGTGGGCTTTGACATCTGTGGTGGTCCTGAGCTCCTGGCCTTCCCCAGGCGGCCCACAGGCCCTCCTCCCCTTCCACCACCACCTGTTCTGCTTCCTGGAGCAGGACGTCACAACTAGATCCAGCTGTTTCCTGGGCTGGATGGCTTAGGCCTAAAGGTCAAAACCGCATCCGGTAACTGTGGCAGAAACTAGAGGGTGGGATGGAGCTGTGTGGTGAGGCCCCAGATGTGGAGGCTTACCTAGCTGCATGCTGCATTTTACTCTGTCCTTGGAAACAGCTGAGGCCACAGCTCATGTGGCAAGAGTTAATTAAAAGATTGAGCTATGTGGTCTGGGGAAGGTCCTGCCTTTCCTTTGGGTGTTAGTTTTCCCTGTAAAACTTGGGTCAGACTGTTGCTGAGCCCCCTAAAGTAGGGCCTGGGAACAGAGCAGAGAAACTGAAAGGCAGAGCAACTCTGCCAGCTCATGTGGAGGAGCCTTTGCCTAGTCACAGGAAGTGGTCAGGTCACGGGGCAGAAAGTGGTCAGGTCTTAGAACAGCTTGTGAAATAAGGTCACAAGCTGTGAGTTCAACACTTACACTGATGGAGAAACTGAGGGCCCAGAGAGTTCAAGCAGAAGCTGGACAGGCTGGGACCTCTCAGCCCTCAACCGCATTTTCTCACCCTCTCCTTGCTCTTTCACAGAGCTGTGCCAGGCCTGAAGCTCAAGATTGCTGGGAAATCTCTACCCACTGAGAAGTTTGCCATCCGGAAGTCCAGACGCTACCTCTCCCCCAACCCCATCTCATTGCCAATCCCTGCTCTGGTGGGTAGGAGGGTCTTAACTGGCCCTACATCCCAGTTTGGAATTGTGGGAATTAGCTGAAAGCCAGAGACCTCAGGGAAGGAGATAAGCGATAGGACCTTCAGGCTTCTTCAGGGTCCTGGAGAGGATTTCACAATTCGCTTGGGACTCAGGGAAAGAGTGCAGATGAGTCTTGTCAATCCCAGCCTCTGAGAATGTGCTGGCCCGTGGGAGCCGGAGGGGGAGGCAGGTGAGCAGGCTGCAGAGATCTCCAGGCAGAACGAGGTACCTTCTTAGAGGTAGAGGCGTCACTTAGCTGTTTGTGTCCTCCCTACCTGTTTCAGTCTTGTCACGCACTCCTCACTGGACCAAGCTTTTCTGAGTGCCTGGTGCCTTGGGGGAATATGAAAGGAGGGGATATGGTCTTAAACTCTATTGAAAATCCTGAAGTGGGGCCTCCCTGGTGGCGCAGTGGGTTAAGCAACGCACTGTGAAGCAAACCACAGCCACTGCAGCACGAGTTCGATCCCTGCTGCCGGCCAGGGAGGGGACTCACATGGCGCAGCAGACCTCTCCTGCTGTGCCCGCTGCTCCCCTCAGCAGTGTGCTTCTGTTGATCTGCCTGTTCTGCTCCCTGCTCTCTGTGGTAAATCCTCTCACCCCCACCCCAACATCTCTGACCTGTGCCCCAGTGCTTGTATGCATAAATAAATAAATCTTTAAAAAAAAAAAAAGAAAAAAAATACCTTTTAAAAAAAAAAAAAGAAAGAAAATCCTGAAGTGCTTAAGTATAGTTCCTCTAATTTAGGAGGAGGCCTGCCAGTTGGAGCAGGGAGGAGGACTTCTTGGAGCATGTGGGGCATGGCTTTTTGCTCAAAGGGTGGGAAGAGTTTGGACAGAGAAGTTGTGAGGGCACACTTAACATCCAGGGAAGTCATGAACAACAGCCAAAAACTGTTAGCAGCTTTGAGTGTAACCAAGAGGACGTGGGTCCATCATAAATTCTCACTGGGCAAAGACTTGTCAGGCAAGATTAGAGCTAGGAGTGCTTTAAGGAATCCTCTGTTCTGAGCTGGGGAAACTGAGGCCCCATTGGAGAGGCAATCTAGGACTGATTTTCTGCCCTGCCCTCAGGAAATGATGTACATTTGGAATGGCTATGCTGTGATTGGGAAGCAGCCGGAATTGACAGACGGGATACTTGAGATTATCACCACGGCTGAAGAGATGCTGGAAAATGGCCCAGGTGACTAACCCCAGGCCCTTGAGCCTTGAGCCAGGCTGGGTCAGACCACAGATCTTTCAGATGAAGGTTCCTTTTATCAAAACTGTCCGTCCTTCCTTCTCTACCCTGATAACTGTCCTTTGTCTTTCTAGACTGTAAGGTTCAAAGGCCGCTCCCCCAAGAAGCTGTCCCTTGTCCCTCAGGTAGGGCCAAGGCCTCTTCTGGGCTCCCACAGTCCCTGGGCTTCCTTCAGTCAGTCCTGACCTCATTGTACTGTCATTGTCTCAGAACCTGTCTTTCCTTCTCAGATCAGATGTGGTCTCCCTGAGGACGAGGGACCATGTGTGAGTCACCTCTGTGTCCTCAGGGCCCAGCACAGAGCAGAGGCTCTATGAGTAACTTGCAGAAGTGAGCAAACGTGTCTTCCTCCTTCACTTCCTTATTCTCAGAGAATGAGTACTCAGTGGATGATGTGTGCTTGGTGAAGTTGCTGAAAGGCCTGTGTCTGAAATACCTGGGCCGTGTCCAGGAAGCTGAGGAGAATTTCAAGAGTATCTCTGCCAAGTAAGTGCCTCTTTGGTTGCTCCTACTGCAGGTGGCCTGCTGCTGGGACAGGGTCCTGAATAGAATTTTCAGGGTGGCTCGATCCTCTCACACACTTCTGACCCTAACTGACCCCCTTTTACTATACATGTACTAATGTCTGCTTTGTGCCAGCACAGATCATTCAGACTTCATTCCCCCAAGGCCATCAAATCACCCAACTGCAAGAGTCCATCTACACAGTTTCATGTGAATGGTGCCCCAGACATCATATTGACAGTTCAGCATAGGGCAGCATGGAGGATGGGTTAGAGGCAGACAAAAGACAGGAGACATCCCAATTAAATACACAGTTCCACAGAGTAAGTAGGGAGAGGTGGGTGTTTGGGAGCTAAGGTGACGGTATGCTACAGCCATGACATGAGCCATAGCTTGTCAGGGAGCTGGGGCTCCAGGAGCAGAAGAGATGCTGTGCTGTGGATCCTAAGCATTTCTGAATCTTCCCAAACTGGAGTTCAGATCAGGAATCCCCAACAGGAGGGCATGCGCTGGATCCTATTCAGGGATGACTCAGGAGAAGTCTGAAGAACATCTTGAGGGCAGGGCCTGTTAGCCATGTCCTTTTTTGTTCTGCAGTGAAAAGAAGATTAAATATGACCACTACTTGATCCCAAATGCTCTGCTGGAGCTGGCCCTGCTGTTTATGGAGCAAGGCAGAAATGAAGAGGCTGTCAAACTCTTGGAAACTGCCAAGTAAGGCTTGGGTAACCTAGGTCTGTCCTTTCTGAACTGAACTCCCCCTGAACTCAGGAGCTTCATGCAGCTGCCTAGGGGCAGAGAAGCCCAGATAGCAGTGAGGGAGGAGGGTACTGGCAAGGACAGCATGGCTGTCCAGAGGCTGGGCCCATGTCAATGCAAACCTGAGTTGCTCAGGGTTACCCATAAGCCAGCTACAGGGCCGATGTAAAGACTTGGGTCTCCTTCCAGCCCAGGACTACCTCTTAAAACCACTCCTTCAAGCTTGGCATCCAACAGGACCAAGAGTAGTTCTGGAAGGTATACCAGGGAGGGGAAGTTATACCCCTTTTATGTTAATCCCTTCTGGGCAGGGCCAAACTCTTCCTTTGAACTCAGCCTGGAATTTAAGCTTCTAAAAACCTTCCTTGGCTGGTGGGCTCAGACTGAGGATGAACAGCCTCATGTCTGATTTTCCTGGTGTCTTCCAGGCAAAATTACAAGAATTACTCCATGGAGTCAAGGACACATTTTCGAATCCAGGCCGCCATACTCCAAGCTAAGTCTTCCTTAGAGAATGACAGCAGATCCATGGTCTCATCAGTATCCTTGTAGCCTTGTGCAGCACTCCCAGGCTGGAAGACAGATGGCTGGACAGAGCTCCTGGAAACATTTCACAAAGATCCCCTCCCCCTGCCCTGCCTTTGGGGTCCACCGGTGCTCCAGTGGGATGTATGACATTGGTATTCATGCAGAAGTGAAGCCAACATTTTCACTAGTGTGGCCAAGGGCTTTTGCCAAGAACTGAGTAGGTAGAGCCCTCTGCCTGCCTGACCACACATACGGGTACTTGTTTTTCACTGTGACGTTTAAGAGAATGTATGAACAGTTTACATTTTCCTTAGAAATACATTGATGGGATCATAGTTGGCTTAAGAAAAAAAAAGCCACCAACTAAGCACCTGTAAATCTTTGTTTTAACCCATACTGATCTGGAGAAAAATCTCTAATGCCAAAGGCCAAATTACTTTTCAAACATGAAGGTCTCAGCTTCTGGAAGGAACTTCTATTCAGAGAACTTGAGGAATGTCCAGAAAAGTCTGTACCTCAGACTTGGAAGCTTCTTAGGGTTGGGCACAGAGGATGCACACAGATACCCATTACTTTTTATACTTCATTTCCACTCCCTATGTAACTTTGTAATTTAAAAAAAAAAAAATCAAGCACCTTTTTAGTGAGATAACTTTCATTTGAGTCTATCTGTGGAAAAATCAATCTCTACCAATATGGGGACTTCAAGGTCTGCTGGATGGGGAGCTGTGTGGCCCTTTCTGTACCAAAGCCAAGATATGTGGGGAAAGTTCTCTGAAACCATTCTACATCCTTGCTGTATGCCAAACCAACCACTGGAAATAATTTATGAACTGTAAAAATCTTCTGTACTTCACTCTGAGGTACATTTATTTACTGAGGACATTTTTCGTAGAAATAGAATGGTTATTCTTGGGCTGTTGTATATGTTTTAGATTTTTCAGTTAAGATATTGAAATAATAAAACTTATACACTTAAGAGATCATGCAACATCTATTTCAGTAAAATATGTTGCTTAATTTTCTGGGGTAGGCCATAAAGTTTGGTTCAGATACCATATGGCCCATGTTTTTCTTAGATATGATGAATATTTTTTTGAGTGAATCACTAATACTTAAAAATGGGGCAATTTCAAAATCTGTTTTCTGGACTCTTATTAAAACAACAATGGGACTCATTTCCAAAGGGCAACAATCAATTGGAGCTGGGTAGTGAAACACATTTTTTTGACTCCTTAAAGTACCTAAATTTGCAACTTTTTGGATGGTAAAAGTGAGAACCCTCGAGTTTAGTGATTGACAGCAAGTTTTACCTTTCAGTCTAATGACAGCATACTTCAACGTAACCAACTAAGCCATTCAACTTTATCCCTGGAGATAAAGTCATGTGCAGACAAAAAGAACTTCACCGGTGAAAATAAATCCTCAACTCAAACAATTTCTGCAAGGGAAAGCAGACGACTTTTCCAGTCTCCTAGCACTGCTGTATTTAGCAAACATTTGTGAGTATTTGCCAGGAGCTGGGTGGGTTAACATGAATACGCCGTCAACACCCTCCTGTGACTAGGTCATGGGTTTCACGAATAGTCTCTTTAGAAAAGGGGAAAAAAAGGGCAGAAACCATCAGGGTAAAAGTACTATGAAACAAAACCCTCATTTTACTTGAACTGGACAAAAAGAGAATGCTCTCTATAGAAAGCCCTTTGCAAGCTCTCTCAAGTTCACATGCTGGGAGACCAACCTGTTTCGAGGTTGTTGGGCAGGGCAAGATGAGAGGGCTGAGGAGAGCCAGGCTGCTGAACGAGGATGGCCTTTCGTGGCTTCTGTACACAAGAGAATGCTACCTATGGTGGCTTTTGAAGCAACATTGGTTGCAGGAGTCCTAACATACATTAATTTGCAAAAAACTTATATCTCAACATTCATTGTAGGTACTTTTGCTTTTATTTTTTAGATTTTGTGCCAGAATTAATTTCCTTATGTTTGTTGCTGACTTCATGCTTCGTTAATTAGCCTATGTCACCTTTGCCCCTGCTGTTCTGGCTGTAGTCTGGATGGTAGGAGAAACTGGTGTGTTCTTCCTCCTTTTTCTGACCTGTAGCTTAAGATAGTCTATCAAAAACTTACGTATGAAAGGTGGTGAAAATGCTGGGTATCTGACAACACCATTTCCTCATGCAACGGCCTCTTGAAGGTGAAAATTCTTTCATAGGTTTGTCATTGTTAAGCCACATCTGCCTTGGAGAGGCAGTTGATCAGGTGGAGAGTTTGGAAACAAGACCTGAATTCTAGTCTCCACTTTGCTACTGAGTTTCAGATAGACCTTGGGAAAAGCGTAGACCCTCAAAAAATTAGCAACTTAGGCTAGATTAAGGCTCTTTCTTGCTTTCAACAGTTGTGACTCTAAACTCTGGTCAAGTCTACTTCTAGGTTTTCATCTTCAAAAATGAGGCAATATACCCCTCCTTTACCTTTTGCCAAAGTCTGTGTCTCCCTGAGTATCTCAACCAGGAATTATAGGCTTCTTCAATTAGGGGCCTCCACAGCAGCCCAGATTCCTTAGAGAGCAAATAATCCCTATTTGGGCAAAGTCTAGATCCTGTGCCATACAGAGGAACTCAGTTGTTAGGAAGCAACAACTGTTAACGTGATCAGAACAGGCGCTTGGCAACAAAAAACCTACCTCTGCCTCTCACTGGTCACAGGCCCTTGAACTGGCAGGGTGGCTCTGGGCCCTGTGCTAGTTCTATCAGCTCTCCCAGGGTTTGGCAGGATTCCCTAGTGCTTATCTCTCAAGTCAGAATGGGAGTGCTTCCAAGAGAGCTATCGTCATTCACAGCAAAAAGCCATGACCTGACAGCAAAACCAGGGCCCTAAGAGGCCAGTGCCAACCCAAGATTTGGCTGCCATCCAGGTGGGAGATTCCTAGTAACTAAAGAATGGCACTAAGAGGTTTTCAAAAAGCCCCAGCCTGCTATAATGCTAGAATCATTCAGCTAGGGAATAAAATCCAAAGACACTTTTCTCCTGAGTTACTCCCAAGTTTATTCTAAGATGATAGCAAAGGGACAACAGTCTTCTTGTTTGCTTCAAATTTAAAGTTGAACAGTGTGCCTTTTCAACCACTGTTTCCTTATGTCCTTCGTGCCATAGGACTAATTCAGTAATAAATGAGAGGTGCCTGGATTCTAAAAACCATGCAGCAAATGCGAACTTCTCACCCTCGTCCTCAGATGCAACTTTCCATGGTTGGAATATGCCTTTCTGCTTGCTTGGGCTAGCAGAGTGACTTTGAAATCCAGTGCAAAGTCCATTACTGCCCAATGGGGTAAGTCTATACACAGGAACTTCATTTGGTGGCTTGAGAAATTCATTTCTAAATGAGCAGTCTATGTATGACTTGCTTCTATGGTATAAACTGTTAAGTGACAAAAATGTAGTAGCGCCCTTTGTGAAGATGTGATAGGGACTGCTACAAGTTGACATTCAAATTTAATCAGACAGTTCACAGCTAACACCTGGATTGGGTTATGTTGTCTTTTCTAGATATTAACAGCACTTTAGAACACCAGGCACCATACATTCTGGAAGAATAATAACTAATAGTAAGTGCTCACTATTTACCAGTTGCTGTTGCAGGCACTTAACATATATTTAACTCTGATAGAAAAAAACCTCACCCAAGATTACATAGCTATTAATGCAGCAGGAAGATTCAAAACTACCTAGCTGAATTCTAAAACCCATGCTTTGCTGGCTGAACTGGTCAAGCTATTATGTTTATTTAAAGCTGGGCCTAGTTTATATTGACTCTTGGGCCACTGTTGGGCATATTGGAAAACTACCCACCCACAAAAAGCCACTGGGTAATAACTCAAACACTAAAAATACATGGGGACTCAGGTAGCACATGCCTGTGTGACATGAGTGCCCCCGGCCACTTGGCATCATGAGGGAGGGAGAGGGTCTAGCTTAGACAAAGCCAAATGAAAATAAAAGGCAATCCTTAAGCACAATATTTGCTCATAAAATCACAGAGGGGTACTAGAGGAACAGGAATAACCTACCCCCCAGTTGGAAAGGTAGAGTTCCAGTCAGCTACTTCAGAGACAGAGTAATTACTAAAGTCTGATGAGATGTAGAGGCCGCGGCCTGAACTGAAGCTTGAGGGGTAGCAAACCACATGCTAGAGAAGTTTGTTGTAAGACAGTAAGAGGCAGGAATATTGGCAAACTGAGAACATATGATGCTAAAGGCAAAGAATTTTAAGCTTAAGCGAGTGCTGGCTTGCCAAACACATCACATCTGTGGGTCAAAGTGATCTATGGGCCAAAAATATGTGATCTATGGAAAGCGGTTGTAAAAGAAGACTGGACTATTAAGAATATCAGCCTCACTTCTATTAATTATATGGGGGTAATGGATAAAAGAATGATTTAAATTTAGTTGAAATTACTTGACTGCTTTGAGAATCAACTTACTCTTCTATGAAATGAAGCTAATGCCAACTCCTTCCTAGGAATATGTATAAAAAGAAATCATGAAACAAATAGCTTAGAACAGTCCCTAGTATGTTAAGAAGGTAAATTTACTGGCCCTCATGTACTCTGGGAGGGCAGAGATAGGGTCTGGACTAGGGATGACTGAATCGAGGACTACAGTGCCTTCGCTAAGACTTCTCTATTTCTTGCCCTTGCTCCTGTATTAGATTTATTCTCTTGAACTCAGGCTTCTCTGCATGGCAGTTCAGACCACATCCTTATAGCTTTCTGACCAGGAAGAAAGGGTTTCTTTTTAATATCAGTATGAAAAATCCCAGATAAGTCTGGTTTGGTTTGAATGCCATTCCCTTAGAGCTAGTGATTCCACTACATTGATGTAGTGAAAATGTATTGAAAATGCAAATTTTCCACCCCAGAATGAGACTCAGCAATCTGAACTTTAATAAGTTCTCCAGGTGTATATGATGTAAACTGAAGTTTGAAAACTACTGCCTTAAAAGGGAGTGACAGATGGTCCATCTTAGATCATATGCTCAGTTGAGGGGGTATTACAAAAGAAAAAGGCAGGGTGCTGGACACAGAAAGTATCCACTGTTATGTCCTGTCTTTCAAAAGTCGATATACATGAACTATGACCTGCCATATTCCTAGGAAAAGGCAAAGATGAAGATGGACAGTATAGTTTGTCCAATCAGTTAGAGATGAGGTTTCTCAGAAAGCTACCAACTCAGGAAGAACTTTGCTTTTCCCCTTCTCCTTGCCACCCTTAAAAAAATCTTCATTATAAGATCTGTGTTTTCCAACTGGAACTTCCTTGATGGTGATTCCCTCTTCATTAGAAATGCTAAGATCCTGGGCCTCCCTGGTGGCGCTGCAGGTTGAGCACCACACTATGAAGCATCCGTGGCACAGCAGCACGAGTTCGATCCCTGGCCACGGAGGGGACTGACATGGCAAGGCAGACCTCTCCTGCCTCGCCCGCCGCTCCCCTCAGCAGTGTATTTCGATGGATCTGCCTGTTCTGCTCCCCACTCTGTCTCTGGTGAATCCTCTCACCTCCCACGCCTCTGACCTGTACCAGCTTTGTATGCATTAATAAATAAATCTTTAAAAAAAGAGAGAAATGTAAGATCCCCTAGGGCCTGCCTCTTCCCACTTTCTCCATCCCTTCACTTAGTATCCGCTGAGCACCTGTCTTTTCCTTGTGGAGTTTATTCTGATAAGGAAGACACATAAGTAATAAAGAATTAGAGCCATGGGATAAGGAAATAGATTTGTTAGGTACAGAAGACAAGAAACTCGCCATATGAAGAATCTGGGAAAGTAAACTATAGGATAGAAGCCACAGTTCACAAAGACCTGAGGAAAAAGAGGGCACTAAAATCAAGTCTACAGGACACAAGGCAGAATACTGTGAAATGAGGCAAAAAGCCAATTATCTCCATTAAGGAGTTTAGATTTTTTTCTCAGTAACAATGCAAAGCATTAAAGCTCTAAGGAGGAAAATTATATCATTCAATTATTTTAGCTGCTGTTTCAAGAATGGATTAGTTTTAGGTATGGAAGTTAGAAAGCTTGTGCCATGCACAAGGCCTCCAGCACCAAAACTGTTTCTGCTTTGAATGAATTTCAGATAAAAATATCACACCTTCCCATTACCAGCTATTAGACATAGGAGAAGCAAAAGACTTTCAACATGCTAAGTGATAACAAGGCTGTAAGAGTCAGTATGAGTTTGCCATTTCATGTTCTTTGCTCTTCACAAGAATTCACAATCCAAGTTTATCAAAATCTATACCCATTAACATGGTTTCTTATATCAAAGATATCTTCAAAGTTGCTCAGTCCTGAGAACAGAACTTGCAACAGTGACCTACCTGAAAATGACCTATTAGAATAGCGCCAGCCTGCCAGAAAGAATGTTTATGAACTATTCTTTGTCAATATAACAATATAGACAGTGATGAACAGTTGCAAGAGCCATGAGGAAAATGGTTCATGAAAAATAACTTCCCCTCTCCACCGTGCACACCCTAAATTTGTTAGCTATTAATTAACAAACTGTTGAGTTCAGCTACCTATATGGAAAGAGGGTCAATATTCTGCAGTTTCAAAGCTGTAGGATTGGCTTGAATTCTGGAATTAGCAGAATGTAGCCAATTCCGACAACTCTAGTATGGATAATGCTGGAAGCCAATATCAAGGTTTCGCTGATAGCATAGTCAAGGGTTCCTAATTCACATAATGCCCAAGTCTTGCTTTTGGATTCTACATAGTTAGATTATCTACTATGTGACCTCCAGAAAAAAGCTGGGCTCATCACTGTGCAAAGCCAAGCAAATCTTTTAAGCACTGACCTCACCACTATGCCCAGATTTCTGAGGCAAACCCTCAGTTACCTTTTTCAGTTTCTTTTTCTCAGTGCTAGAAATCTGCAGCCTATAAGCACTGAAATTCTAGAAGTTCAAAGCAAACAGGCGTTGTTCCTCCTTTGACCAAAGTCAGTCTTAGACACCTAAAATCTGTCTTACTGATAATGTTGCTTCACTCAGAAAAACTTTCTTTGGAAAGTTTCCAAAGCAGTGGACAGTAACTTTTTTAAAAAAACAAAAACATAAAGGAAAGTTAGTTTAAAACCAGGAAACTCTCCTGGTTTTAAAAAACTTGATAAAAGGACAAATAGTTTTAGTCTATACGTAACTAAATTAGATGGATCCAGTATTGTCTTGAGCTGATGCCTACCATGCATGCATAATGATAAACAAGAATAGCATGAACAATTAAAATGTACAGATAAATCCAAACCTCTGATGTAAAATTTCTGATACCTCTTACAAAAATTTTATACATCATTTCATGGATCAGGAAATGGGCTATAGAGGGACTGGATTTTCTGTTTCTATGCTAAAGAACAAGGAAACAGCCAAAGGACAAATAGAAAAGTAATGTCTGGATAATTGTATCTGGACAACCAACAAGCATCCAGTACTGCTGATGTTTTTAACTAGTTCTATATGGTTTAGAATAGGACTGTTTGGAATTAAGTGAGCTGATGGTGTTTTGTGGAAATTTTTTTAGACCCAAAGGCTCTCTGAAAAGGAATTACAAAATATAATCAATATTTTGAAATACCACTTGCTCATTTCTATATGTCATTTTAACATAAACCTTAATGTAATTTTAGGACCTAAAAGGAAAAACACTGATTATTTTTCTCTAGTTAAAAACATTTTACATTCAGAGCTAACAAAGTCCAGTTAACTTTCCCTACATTCAAGCCACTTGGAAAAGTACTATTTTCAGATGCTTATATAATGCAAGTATTTAGTTACTTCATCAAACCCATGTTTCCCTCAAATTACCACTAAATCCCAATCTAAATCTGAATTGTCAGCAAGTCTGTTCTATACCCATTAATTCACTGTTTGACCATAGGCAAATACGTATTTGACAAACAGAACTGAGAAATTCTTTCAGAAGCCATTTCTGATAGCTCTCAGAAAACTCACCTAATGGTTGGTCAAGTCGTAATTATGTTTGATGCAACAATGGCAATTTTGTAGATGGACATTTTTACTGTATATTTTTTTAATTAACTGAGCATTTAGTAAGCATACAGGTTTTGTGTACATCTTCCTAAGGGGGGAAATGTATTAAAAGAGATGATTGAGAGGGTGACCTTTTAGCAAGCAGGCTAGCCTATCAAACTGATTCTTTCTGAAGAATACAGAGCATGAAATTGATGGAAACATGAGACCTTAATAACAAAACACTTAGAAACTGGGACCAAGAGGGAAGAAATTAGAAGGAAATGAGTTAGGCCCCCAAAGGATTAATAGTCAATCAGGGAAAGCCTGCTCAGGACTCTGTGGCTCTTATGCCCATGACTCCCACCCTGAGGACATACTGTACCAGGCCTGTGTCTTAGGGAAGTCTGTGTGAGCTTAAGATTATAGCAGGAGAACTGCATCTAGAGATGGGACAGAAGAGGGGTCATAAACTATCTCCTCTGACTTTCTTTCCCAACTAGTAGAAGAGTAGTAGAAATTTATTACTACTTCAGGAGCACTATCCAACTTTCTTACTCATTTTGAGAATCCCTATAAAGAACAGTCATAAAATTGTAAAGGTTTGTGTGAACCAAACTGTAGTATGAAAGCATTTAAACTGGTTGGATTTGTATTTAAAGGAGTAAAATTCTTTTGTTTTTTCTTGGTCAAGCATTTTAGATTTTTAATTCCTACAGCCAAGACTGAACTCATTTTGTTCAAATCTAACTATGTTGCAATTACAATTTGGCTTTAGAAATTCTGAAGCCATTAAGCTCCTAAGTTTATGGCAGATGATACTAAATGCCAAACCATGAAAAAAATACTTCCCAGAAAGTATGTCCAGAGATTTTAATGTAATTAATTAAATTTAGACTTGTTTGCTTTAAAGAAAGGATCAGATAACTTGGGGAAATAGTCTTACATAATCAGCTGATTTTAGTCCTTTATAACTGCTTTATAATTTTATTTAACTTAGTATAAGATAAAATTGACGGTTCTTATGATATGTGAAGATCAAAATTAAAGAACAACCAAACTTCTGTGAAAGAATTCATGTAAGAAAGAATAAAGACAAACTAACAGCAACATAGAAGATGATAAAAACAAGAAGTTCACTTACCATTTTCAGCAATCTGGAAAAAGAAGAAACCGTAACACTTGATGTCACAGACATCATGTTTAAGCAGAAAATACAAGTGAAAAAGTAATATTGCTGAAAATACTGCACAACTTCAGGTGTTTTCTCCAAATTTGCTTTATGTAATTGGGTGGATATAAATTAAAGAACAAAAACTTAAGCAAGATACATGTAACAATTTAACAGAACCTGATAATCTAATTTCTTTCATTTTTTCTCAAATACATCTTTAAGTTTTTCCATCATGGGGCTCATAAGAGAATCAACCAACATATGGATACTACAGTCAAATTTCAAATCTTTAAGAAATACTTATGACATACTAAATTCCCCTATAAAGCAATTATGAAGAACCTTCAAGATATTTGTGTTTTGTATGTAGAAAAGTGTTAGAGTCAAATATTCAACTCAATAAAAAATAAGAAACATCTCTGATTTGTTAGGTTGAGATTGCTTCTCCTTTTGCTAGTGAATGATTTTTTTTAGCTGTAATATCACTGAGTTGAACAAATAAGTCAACTTTGAGTACATAAGGGGAAAAAACACATGCTAAATGGATAAAACATTACTACTACATCTTTACTAGACCATCTCTACCTCTATCACTTCAGAAGCTTAGAGATTCAGTGTTCTTATAATAACTGCAAAAAAAGATAAAGAAGAAATTCCTTCTTTTTTTTTGAGATCACAACTATGAAGTCATGTTATACAAATTCTGCATTTGTGTGCCAAACATGTTCATTTATCTTACTTGCTCTGCTTAGACCTGTCAGTCAGTTAGCAGGACTTTCCTTTTTTAAGAAACAGACTGAGATGTGTTTTATATAACTTCAGTAACCTCAGCACTACAATAATGAGAGATGCAGTATCCTTTTGCTATCGTTCAAGACAATAGGGAAGGAGTTCACGGGAAAGAAGTCAAAACTGTTACAATTGAGAAACATTTCTCAGTTTCACCATGGTGCCACTCTCATTTTTACAGAAGCGTGGTGGCATAATTCAAGCTCAGTAAATCAAAATCTTAATATTTAAAATTTACCTTGACTTTTAATTATCACCATATTAACAACCAAAATAATTAGATAAAACATATAGGAAAGGGTAATTTTAAACCCCACTTTACTAGAGTTGGTTTCTTGACACATTAACTCATTTTTTAAAAGATAAGGGATAGTGCATCTCAGTTTGCTTACAAGCTAGGAGATCACTTTGAATTCTGCATTTCCTAACTGCAAACAGATATAGCACTTATAACAGGTTATAAATAAACTGGTTTTCAAGCATAGAGCCAGCCCCAACGATAATAATACACTATTTAAAAAGACCTAAGGCAATGAATTCCATTTCCAATGGAAAAAAAGAACTGTGCAAACAAGCTTAAAACTACTTTTTTTTTTGTGCCAGTGTTATAAAATGTAGCTTTTAATAAAACCTTGACCCAAATGCCAGCAACTTCAGAAAAGAATTTGGGGGGAGGGAGAAGGGAAGAGAGTTACTCATTTAGGAAAAACAATCACTATCTTTTTCCTAATCTTCAACACACACAATTTAAACATATACAGCTGCTGTAACACCTTACACAATTCCTATATACTGGAGCAATAACAAGATCTAAATACAATTATATTTTTAAACAATGGGTCAAGGCTTTACATAAAAATACCATCCTACTTTCCCCCCTATGTTTCTAAAATATCACGAACTTTCCCCCAACATCTGCAGCCATTCAGGAATTTTAGGAAACTTTTGTGCATGATCTTAATCCTAATCCCTGGCTCTTTGGGCTCAGTGACAAAAGATCAAAACCACCAATAATGACGGTTCACTTGAAGTCAGACCAGAGACCCTGGCTCAATTAGTCTCATAGGATGAAAGCAGTGCTGCATCAACTGGCTCCATGCAGGAGGGGCACGTGAAGGACCTCATCAACCAGTCGTCTATACAGTCCAGGTGATAGATGTGCATGCACGGCAGAAATCGAATTGGGTCCCCATAAACAAAGTCCATCATACAGATCACACACCTGTTGGGAGTGAGGGAGAACATTTTTAGAGAATCATCTATCTAGACTACTGTTTAAAATTCCATTATAAAGACTTAACTTGAACAGAAAAAAGATGGCTTGCCTGTCATCCTACTACCAAAACATACATTTTTCCCTAATAAGTTTAATCCATCCACAATGAATAGATTTCCACCCTCTGCACAGTTTGAGGGCAATCAACAGAACAAAGTGCTTGTAAAACAGTTACAGGAGATACCTGAAGGAGAAAATGATGCTTTGGGCAGGAAATCATTAGTTAGACAACTCTGTTTACTCAAAATGGGTTTTTAGTGTAAGCCTAGGAGTAATAATGAAATGTGAAAACAGAACCAGTAATTTCAGCCTACTTATTGGGCAACTGTAGGTAAAAGGTCTTTTCAATAACCCCAGTTTCAAGTTCACCACACTGTTCTACAGGTTTAAGAGGCAATCCAATTCTGCAGTGTTTCAGAAATCAATTCTAGACAGGTCATGCTCTTAAGTACTAGCAAGAAATGGTGGTATGGCTCATATGGCCAAACACCAACATAGTGAATCAGATTATGTCTGTGTTGGTGAGACACCATTCTCAACCTAAAAAGAGAATGACTCCTCATTAGGGAGTCTCAGATAAAAATGAACTGAGGACAAAAACTCCCTGAGTAAAATTTTATATTTAACTCACCAGGTTTAATAAAATTATTCTGCAAGTTAAAAACTTAAAAATTTCTTCAAATCATTAAAAAACCCTTAGCAAACAATTTTAATGGCTGTATACCCACCAAGGTATTCCTATACCACATTTAATTAACTATACCTCTAGTCTTATTTTTCACTAATTAAGACTATGATGAGCACATCTGTGCATAAAGCTTTAGGAGAGAGGTACACATATGGGGCTAGAGCTTTAGTACTGTCTCAAAGGGTACAGCAAGAAGGTCCTTGAGGGCCTCCCTGGTGGCGCAGTGCGTTAAGCAATGCACTACGATGCAAACTACAGCCTCTGCAGTGCAAGTTTGATCCCTGCCTCTGTCCAGGGAGGGGACCCACATGGTGTAGCAGGCCTCTCCTACTTCACCGGCTGCTCCCTTCAGCAGTGTGTTTCAGTCAGTCTGCCTGTTCTGCTCCCCACTCTGTCTCTGGTGAATCCTCTCACTGCCCTGGACTCTGGCCTGTACCGCAGCTCTTGTATGTATAAATAAATAAATCTCTTATATACACAGGCCATACATAAAATGGTCTGAATTCACATAATAGGTAATTTTGAAATGAAAGATTTTCTTAATTAGTATATCTAAAAATTCTCTTGCATAAAATGATTATATTAAATATCTAACTTTCAAAATGTAGAATATTTTCAAAGGCAAATCTCTGAAGACAGACCTATGAAACATGTATGAATTTATTAAAACTTACTCTCGGATCTTTTTTTCTGATCCATCTCTTCCAGGGTCATAAACTCCTTTAGGCAGATGCTGTATAAGACCTATTCTTTGAGCTATCCTAATTTGTTCCTCTTCAGTCAGCTGAGTTGCCAGGCGCGTCTGGCTAGGTGTTGGATGATAGACAGGAACTGGAACCTGTTCCTAAATTTTAAAAATCAGAGAAGAATTATTTACAAATTATTTACTTGTTTTCTGGGGTAATGTTTTTCTTTTGTGGCTGGTGTTGTGGGAGGAGGGAGTCTTGGATTGACTGGTTAGGGTGTAGCAGGATGAGATTCTGTTTCATCCTGCCTTAACATATAGCATACCTAACTTACTTTTAAGGACATAAATACCAGTTTTTCTGTTAAACTTGAAAGAAATTGTTATTTGAAGTATTTCTACATGAAGACCATATAACTCAGATTATTCATTCCTGATGAGTAAATAATTAATGAACGACAACAACAATTCAATAAACTAACTTAATATCCTGTAGGCTGCAATGGAGTTTTGTAGCCTTAGTAAACCAATATTTACATCAGAACTAGCCACTATAGACTATTCATATTTTCAAACTTACTTTCTAAAGAACTTGAACATTAATATATTTGGAAATACTGGATAGTACTACAATAAACTTTTCCTGAAATTCCTTTCAAACTTTTAGATACATATTTGGATATAACTCAGTGAACCAAACAAATAAGGATATCATTCCTCCCAAATGGAATATATAAACTGTGGGAGGTATAGTTAAACAGCAAAGCATCTACTTATTTAATTTACTTGCATTTTTATTGTATAAACACATTTGTTTACACATGCTGTTTTTCTACTCACATTTATGAAATAATTTTATTTATGCTCTTTAAACAGATACTTATTGAGAACCTATTATGTGCCAGATGGAGAGTTGAGAGTAAACAAAATCAAGTTCTTACAGTGTGTGTGTGTGGAGGGGGTGAGGGGAGAAGCTACTTTAGACAGGAAGTTCAAGGGAAACTTCTCCGATAAGACTTGAGAAATCAGTGAAGTACAAGGAAGATAGTGCTTCTTTGACCTAATAAGTTCATCATGGTTAGATCCAATTTTGAGTCACCTAAAAGTAGCTTTGTAGGGAACATCTCTACTGCATAACTGAGTGAGACACAACACTTAAAATCAATGTATGGGAGTTTTATGTTAAATTACAGCTACGTGATCTGTGTTAAGCTTTAAAAAAATAAACAATCTATCAAAAGACCTCCAAAATCATCTGGTACTAGCATTAACTAGGGTTGTTTTAGAATAATGGCTTCTATGGTTTAAAAAAAAAAGCACCCACAGTGAAACGTTAAGAGGGTTCAAGTATAAATAACCTTTTAGAGAGAAATTGTAGGAGAAAGACTCAGATACACATAAATTAGGCTCAAATACAACACTTAATTGAAAGAGAAAGAAACTTTACCACAATGTCTATTAAAGATATCATATGTCCCTTTAAGTGAGTCTTAACTCTCCCCTTTTCTGACAGAAGTTAGTTTCTTATCAAAGGCAGTTTATATAAGACGTTAACATTTTTTTTTTTTCTGAGAGTCAGAACAAATGTATAATTAGAGATCTCGCAACCCAGTAAATCCTTTATCAAATAAGAGTACATTCTCTGGCAAAAGTAAAATGCCAGTAGTTCAAAGTTTTATGTTGTAAGAATGTCCACAGAAAACTAATGGTTATTTAAAATTATTTTCATACTTTTATCTCACCACTTTAAAATTAATAACCGAGCATGCAAATGCTTATCAAAGCTCATTCTTCATCTAAATATTTATTTGATACATTATTACATGCAAAGAAGATAGCATATTAAGTATGGCTCTTGGATCCAGATAAATGCAGGCTTAAGTTACTACTCTGCCACTTACCAGTGAACATGTTTAAGTTATTTAATCTTTCTGGCATCAGTTTTTTCAAGGAAACTGGAGGGCAGAACCTAGGGTTGCAAGAAGGCTTAACCAAGGAAGTGGGTGAACCTAATAATGGCAGAAACTCAAAGCAGAAGCAAGATTAAGTCTTTCTAAAGGAATCTTAGAGTTCATCTAAGACCAACTCTCACTTTAATAGGCCCACATTCCCCTCTGGTTAGATACTTAATTACTAACAACAAAACTCGAATTAGAATTCTCATCTCCCTTTTAAGAGAGTAGTTTCCACTACATTGTGCCTGGCTGTTGGATAGCAAGGAGATTCTATATGTTAAATCTGGATTTTGTCCATTTACATTATTTAGGAATAATGTATTGAAATGACATTTTAGGAAAGCCATCAAAATAGGGTATTTTAAATAAATGTATAATTTTATCTATGATAAAGATTTCATGATTTTCACGACTTCCAGCAATTTCAAAGAACATCAAAACAATCTTTATAGCTATAAAATAGATTCTATCTCTAACATGGTCTAAAAAGGTGACTTGACTGCCTAATCCAGTAAGCTTTTAACACAAAGTTCTTTTATTCAAAGGAGTCTTATTTATAATCATAGTATCTAAAACTGAGCTACCACGTTGCAATAGAGTTGGGATAGAATTTGATCTAGAGGGCTAAGGATCCCACTTCCACCTGGGCACCTTTGTAGAATACTAGGAATTTAATGAATGCTTTAAGAATGCTATTATCTAACAAAATAATGGCGTTTGCAGTCTAAAAAATTAAATTATAAGATCTGAATCTCTGCTACCCACCAGTGACTTAAGCCAAATCTATTATTTTTGAATAAAGGAAATAATAGCACCAAATTACGGGATGATGATATAATTATACAATGACATTAAAGAGCCTGGTAAATGTCAACATTTGTAAGTTATTCTAACCCTCTGTTTTCTCCCCATTCTCAAATGACTGTGGTTTAAAGGCTTTAAGCCAATTGCTATTGTCCCTGGCTTTGGTCCTGGTTTTCTGGTTTGTCCCTTAATATTAGAAACTAATTGGTCTATATTGTGATTCCTGTCATATCTGAGTTTTTCAACCTTTATGTAACCATTTCCAGGTTACACAATCTTCCTGATTGTCAGTCTCCATCCTATCTGACCAGTCTTGACTTACATTGACACTTAGATATAACAACATATGAGATCAATAACAGATATTAGTATGGGTAGTAAGGAATTCCAAAATCCTTGAACATGCCTACTACAAATAAGAAGAACTAAATTATTTCACAAGTAATAATCTCTAAGCATGTGCTATTTTTTAGAGGCTAGATTTCTTTCCTTGTGGTTCACAAATGTGTACAGAGATCCCAGAAAGCAAAACAGAAAAGGAAAGCTCTACTTTACGAAAAAACATTCATAGACAGTAAAATAAAACCCTTTTAATTACATAAAGGATTTCTTTTTCAAACCAAAGGAATCTTTCTGCACACCATCTAGGTACTTAAAATTCAGCATTCTAATTTCAAATTACAGGCAACTTTTCAGAAAGCTATAGAAGGAAAGGGCTAAGAAATCTTGATACTTTAAAGATGGATGTAGCCTCATTCTTCTTATCACGTATACCTAATTTTAATTCCCACCTACTTGTTAAAATATACTAAACAATGAATTACTAGATATTCTAGAATTACTAGAATTTAGTAACTAGAGAGCTAGTGGCATTTTTTAGGTGGAAAATGGAATCTTTTTTCTAATGTCAGCTAAAAGACACTGAATGGAAGACAAGTGAGGTATATAGAACAAATTTGTATTCCCAGAAAAAAGACTTAAGACCAGGTGGTACTTTATCTCACACCTTCCTATCAACTATCTACCAAATATACCCTCTTATTAAGATATGCTGAAAGCTGCCGATCTGACATTACTCCTCTCAGCACATTTTTTCTTTAATCTCCATTCGCTTTTCTTTTGTAACAAGTTTTAAAAAATTAACTATTTAACTTATAAAGATGTTATAATAGCATTAATAATCTAAGAAACAATCTGCAAAAGTAAACAGAGCACTGTAACAGTTTAATGGTACTACAGTCATCATACTTTGCCATTTACGAAACAGTCGCAAACATCTGTATTAAGAAATCTCTTTTTCTAATACACACAGACACACACCACATGAGGTATCAAGAAACAAATGGATAACAACATAGGAAGCAGATGAGAGGACTGTCTCACAAGTAGACTGAGCACAAGCTTTGTATATGAGCAAGATAAAGAGGCCCACAAAAAAGGAAATAAAAAAATAAGATTTCCAGACAGTGCCCATTATTCACTAACTGATTGTTCACTTTGCCTAAGGTTAACTCTGCCTTTACTCTTTGTGTAAATAATAATGAGATATGCTGAACATCTGCTTTCCTTTTGGATATCTGGAACTTTAGTATGTGCTTGGCAGTGGGTGTCTACTTACTACCCTAAGTTCCCTGGTAGACCCTCCATATGTGTTGGCACAGATGCATAAATGACTTACTATACTAAAAACCGTTATCTTCTAATAGCTAAAAATAGCTAACCAGCAACTGTAGTCATTGTCATTTCAGTGGCAGTGTTTCTTTACATTTCCTGTACCCATAACCAACAGTTTAGTGTGCAGCCATAATATTGGAATTACAGAACTTTGTTTTTATGTTGTTAAGTACTTTCTTTGAGAATAACTAAAAATAATGGTACCTACACCTACCAATCCACCCTACACCAAACCAAATGTGGAACTTAAATATGATTTTAAATATCTATGGAAAACGTTTACAAAATAATTTACAAATGATCTTGTGAGAGCACTAAGTATAAAAAAGGAACACCACAAGTTGGCTTATGAGACTCTAAATCACCAATGTACTGGCCATCAAGGGTGGTTCAGTTGGCTACCCTCATCTCTATATCTATGAATATAATTCAAACATTCTTTTGTGTTTGGTATAAAAAGGTATCTGATCATCTCTGATTATTTGATTATATCATTCTTCATCATTAGACTATAAGCTTGATAAGGATAGGGACTGAGTTTTGCTCACCAATGTACAGTGTTAGCACAGTTTCTGGTATATAATAGGGCTCAATGAACACTGCTGGATAACTGAATGACTGAATCAAAGCATCTATGTTCCTGCATTCCATGTCATCTATAAATATCAGTTTTGTACAAAATGCTATGAAAAATTGATGATTTGTATTACGCCTCAGTAAACCAAAGAAGCTCTTACTATGCTGAGATAGAACAAAGAAAAAAGACAGGGTCAAATCACACAAAATGAAGATCTGACCTTCCGATGAGAAAAAATCTCAGAAGCTTTCCAATGGTTTGTTTTATAATAAACATCAATAAAGGATGAACGTTGTGAAATAATAATGGGCGCCAATCTACAGAGTTTACCAGGAAGGAAACCAAGTAAAAACAAGAAAGACAAACATATCAAAGTATAAACATGTCTATCTGAAAAATACTGCATTGAAAGTTGAACCCAATTTAGGGAATATGATACAATTTCAGAAACTAAAACAATGCAGTGGGGAAGTGCCTAAATAATGTGTTGAGCCTAGAATAGTACAAGTCTGGTTTGTGGTGAAGGAAAAATAAAGTCACTGCTAAAGAATGCAGCTTGTCACCAAAAGCTGTATCCTTCCCTCTTCTGATTTACTCCTTGCAGCCTTACAAGCTGTTGCTGGCACCACCCCCTTCCCAGCTGCAGTCTCCTACTGGGAATGTTTTCTTTCAATTTTGCCAGACTGAAACTTAAGGCCATAAAATGGAGGATTTAGAATAGATGGAATGATGCATATTCTAAGTAGGATATTCAATAAATCTTGACTAAAAGAACAAAAAACACAAACAAATCCCCAAAGATCAGCCTTAATGTAGTTTCTAAACTACAAAAGATAACAATTATACACATAAGTGAGGGAAAATAGGTCAGCATCCCATCTATGATACTGACAAATGATAGGATGTCATACTTAATGAGAAAGTATAAAAAAAAGCCAAAGCAGTCTGCACTGAAAAAAGCACTGCTCCAGGAAGGTGGCTCCTTCCAGAAGGTGGGTTGGCATTTAGTTGCTGGTTTTTTTTTTTTTTTTTGAAGACATGAACAAGTTGGCTTCTTTCATTCATTGCAGAACATTCACCACCTGAGAACTTATACAGGATTGGTAAGCATTACCAATCACTGTAAGTTCAGCATTACTAAGTCATTAGATTATTTATCCATTTAAAGTTTAAGACAGCTGAAATTAAATTTGAGCCTAGGCACCAACTACAGTATTTCTTGAATACCCAACCACATTCTAGATGCTGTTAGGCAAAGGGGAAATTGACCTATTTATCAATCTGATGACCAAGATAGATAAAGTCTGTCATTAAGAAGCTTACATCCCCTTTAGTAGGGGGATACAAATATAGTAAATACTCTACCAACAGCTCCTACTAACCCTAACTTGCCCATCACCTGGCAACTTCCAAGATGGGTATATATTCCAGCCATAGGCTACCCAACATTTGATAACTGACGTCTCCCATGTCATGAAGGCTGAACAAATGAGTCATTTTCTTTGGAAAACTGAATTAACTGACCAGAAAGGTCATGGAGCAGTCAAAAGCAGCAAGTATAAACTGAGATTGTAAGGAAAACTCATTAAAAACAGGTTGGAAATGTTGGGTTAGGCAGACATTAAGAGAGACCATGAATTAAAAACTCTGAAACACCTAGATAAGAGATAAGGGAGTGATTCTGACAACTTTCAGATTCTAATCCATGTGTATCATTAAACTCTCATCCCTCAGGAGTTAATTTTGTGTAAAACAAGAGTTTCCCAAACCCCACCACTACTTTCTTCCTGTATCAGATTACCTTTTCTCTCCCATCAAGCAAGCAAACTGTTTCCAGAGAGGAAATGGTACACACTTACTGATGAAGAACTGCCAGTAAGGCAGCTCTCTAGGGTAGTTGCAGGGTAAGAGATGATTTTCTGACTAGTGTAGGAGTTATTGCTGGAATCTCTGCTTTGCTACTGCCCCCCCAAACCCTAGATTTTTTCACTTAAGCATCCTATCTTTGTATTTTCCAGTTCCAAGAATAAAAGTGTACATTTCAATAATTATGTACTACATCCTTAAATGGAAGATGCAAATGTAAGACAGCTATCTGAGAACTAAGTGTGATAAGCCCACAAATTCTTTGCAAAACCAACCAAAGTCAGAAAATAGGTAGCTTGTAAGGAGTTAGAAGATGAGAGCTTTTTCAAAAGGTATTATTTCTAAAGAATATGTCTGTAGTAGCTAAGGGTTGGTTTTGGAGCTCAGGAAGTCTGATACTGCATTTATTGCACTAAGTTCCCTAAGAGATACCTCTCCCCACCCCACCCCTCTTTTAAAGTTACTTTTTGAAGGACATCACCAATAAAATTTATTTCCTTCAAAGACTGCTGATCTTCTTTTGTAAGAATTTTGCAAAGTAATTCTTTTAGGAATATTCTAAGAAAATTTGAAGCTAAATGGGAAAGCAGGCCATCCAATGTACATGTTTATTAAAATATACATACTGATTTCAAAAAACATTGTAAAATCTTTAAAAGTATCTATCAGGATTGAGGAAGTATGAATCACTTATTATAAGGTAAAAGACCTACATTTAATTTAACACCTTTACCGAGATATAATTCACTCATTTAAAGTATACAATTCAAGACTTAACGTGGAGAATTTTAAGACATTTTTATTATCCCAAAAGAAACCCTCTGCCCATTAGCAATCACATTCCCAATTTCCCCCCAAAACTCCCCAGCCCTAGGCTGCTTTCTATCTTTATAACTTTGCCTATTCTGGACAGGTAATATATGCAGTTATACTAATGTATTCTTTTGGTGGCTGGCCTCTTTTACTTAACCATTCATCATTTGGAAGACATCTGGGTTATTTTGACTTTTTTATTATTATCAATATACTGCAATGAGATTAATGTTCTCCTGAGTATACACTGAAGAGCAGAATGCTGGGTCATAGAGTACTCTATGCTAATTTTTTTTTTTAAGAACTGCCAAACTTTCCCCAAGTACTTGCCCCATTTTATTTTCCTGCCAGCAATGTATGAGGGTTCTGTCCAAATTCTCTTACTGACAAATCTTATTTGGTCTTTTTTTGTTATACCCTTCCTTGTGGTTTTGATTTGCATTTCTTTGATAGCAAATGATGTTAAGCATCTTTTCATGGCTGAAAAGCCATTTATATATCTTCTTTGGAGAAATGTCTATTCAGAGACTTTACTCTTTTAAAAATTGGATTTTATCTTTATTCAATTATGAAAGTTCTTTACATATCAGTCCATTATTAGATAAATGATTTGCAAATGTTTTCTGTCATTTTATGGGTTGTCATTTCACTTTCATATAGGGGAAAGGAATATCCAACTCTATTCTGTCCCGTGTGTGTGTGTTTTGAAAGGGGCTGTACATAGTAAGAAGTACTACAAATTAAAATACACAAAAAAATACTACGTACCTATTAGAATGGTGAAAATCCAAAATACTGACAATATTAAATGCTGGGAGAAATGTGGAGCAATAGGAATTCTCATTCACTGCAGGTGGGAATGCAAATTGGTAAAATCATTTTGGAAGAGAGTTTGGCAGTTTCTTTAAAACTAAACATACTCTTACCATACACTATTCAGCAATTAAAGGTAAACATATAAATCAACACAACAGAACTTCGGAGTCCAGAAATAAACCCTTTACACTTATAGGCAATTGATTTTTGGCAGGAATGTCAAGACAAGGGAGAAAGAATATTCTTTAAAGAAATGGTGCTGTAATACTGATCAACACAAAGAAGAAATTTATACCTTCCTTAAACCATGTGTAAAATTTAATACAAAATGTATCACAAACCTAAAAGTGAGAGCTAAAGTATAACTCTTTAGAAGAAGGTGTATTTGTAAACATGATCTTGGATTCCTTTTTCAGACACCACTAAAAGCTCCTAATGAAAGAAAAAAACATACTGACTTCATCAGAATTAATCAATTTGTGTTTCAAATAATACCATCAAGTAAGTGAAGACAACCCAAAAAATGGCAGAAAATCTTTGCAAGTCATGTATATGACAAATGATTAAAATATATTTAAAAAACCTCTCACAACTCAACAGTAAAGGAATAACCCAATTAAAAATAGGTAAAGTCTGTGAACAGACATTTCTCCAAAGAAACTACAAATGGCCAAATAAGTATATGAAAAGATACTTAACATTAGTAGACTTTAGGGAAATGCAATCAAAACCACACCACCAGAATGGCTAAAATAGAAGAGATAAATTAGTAAGTTTTGGTAATGATATGCAGGAATTGGAATACATGTGCACTGCTGGTGGAAATGTAAAATGATATAAATGCTTTGGAAACAGTTCCTCAAATGGTTAAACATGGAATTATGACAGTGGTTCCACTAATAGGTAATATGACCAAGAGATATGAAAAACAAACATTCATCAAATAATAAATGGCTAAACAAAATGTAGTAGACCCATACAATGGAATACTTGATATCTGATCTGACCATGAATTCCTGATACATGTTACCACATGTATCATTTCAGGATGAATCCCGAAATATTATGCTTAGTCAGCCATAAAAGACCACATTTGGTATACATTTCTCATTGGAAAATGCAAATCAAAATCACAACTAGGGGCCTCCCTGGTGATGCAAGAGATTCGAGGCGCAGCACTGTGAAGCTATCTGCAGCCACTGCAGCATGACTTCAATTCCTGGCCAGGGAGGTAACCCACATGGAACAGCAGATCTCTATCTCTCCCACTGCTCCCCTAAGCAGTGTATTTCAGTACACTGCTTTCAGTGTTCTGCTTCCTTCTCTGTCTCTGGTGACTCCTCTCACCACCCACATCTCTGGCCTGTACCCCAGTTCTTGTATGCATAAATAAATTTTTTTTTAAAAAAAATCACAACCAAAGACTTCTACACACATTAGAAAATCTAAAATAAAAGACTACAGGACCAGCTGCTGGTAAAGTTGTAGAACAAACAGAATTCTCATATATTATAAAGAAACCAATGGTTTCTCTTCAAATTCTGTAACTGGTAAAACCATTTCAGAAAACTTTTGGCAACTTATTTTGAAATGCATCAAGAATGAGACAATTGATAGAGGGTTGGACATGCGTTAAAGAAAATATAGCACAGAGATAACTGTATCTAGGTGTTGGTAAAATGGGTAAACAATTCCTGTCAATTCTTTATTTATGGAAATTCTTTTAATAAACTGTTGTGAGTCAAATAAACAAACAAAAAATGCACCTGCTCTATTACCAGCAAATCCATTTCTGGATATATACTCCAAATAAATAGGTGCTTACGTATATTATGTACATGAAAAGAACGTTCATTAACAAATTTACACACCCAAAACTAACACAACCCAAATATATATCAACAGAATATGCTTAAAAATGTTTCTGTATAAGCAAATAATGTACACAATAAAAAGTAGTATGTACTACTGTCATACATGTATAACTATGAATTTCACAAAAAATTCTGAACAAAATTATTTTTGTTCAAAACTGGGCAAAACAAGTATATGGTAATAAGAGGTCAGGATAATGATTACCTTTGGGAAAGGGTATTAACTGTTGGAGGGACTATGAGGGAAACTTTTGAGGGATTAAAAATAAGCTATATCGTGATGGTAGTTAGAAAAAAAATGTTCACTGAGCTATACAGTTAAATATCGTTAAAAATATAGTCTATTATATATGTAACATTCTGAAAAAGGTTTATTTATACACACATTTTATACTGTAGAGACACAAGATTATACAACTCCCTCTAAATTCATACTCTCCACTCACTGATTATTGTTTTGGCTCCAATTTCCCCCTACTCATAGTTTAATCAGGGCAGTTCTTATCATAAATTGGTCTCCCAACTTCAAAGGTCTACATCCAGTAATTTTTTTTACATCAAACAATACTTGATTAAATACTGAATTAATAAATGTTTCATGTATATATATTTAATCTTTACCCCTGAACAAAAATAGCAGCCCTTACGGATTAAAAGAACTCATCACATCTCTTTCTAACATACTTGTGGACTGACAAAAGAAACTAGGTAATATGTGTCCTGGTATTTATCCTTAAAGGTGTGTTTTTGGTTGAATGTAAACTGTTCCCTCTCTCCCTTAACCCCCCCATATAAGAATTAGAATTGTTATCTACAATTACATGCAATTTTTACTTGTTGGATCAGTTATAAATGTCTCATTCTTCTTAAAGTCATTCAGTGTCCTAAGAATTCAGAAAATTTTAATAAATTTAGAAACAAATGTATCTGGAGGATTGCTTTCTTGATTCCCATACTTTCAGACCTCTTAGTTACCTTACTCTATGCTCTCTGGATTAAGTAACATGATAATTACTCAACTGGCTCCTGGGGGAAGCACATTCCAGGTTGACTATTTAATTAAAATATAAGAATATATGCATTCAGATTAAACTGAACTCAAAGTATACTTAATCAGCTAAAATAAGAAATTCTTCTGAGACTTCATGAATGATATACCCTAAAGCCAAACTGACTATCAAAATCAAAAGGTTTGGCAGATTCTCCAAAAGGAGAAAATGTATTATTTCTCTCTTCCACAGTATTTTTTTTTAAGATTTATTTATTTATGCATACAAGAGCTGGGGTACAGGCCACAGTCGCGGGAGGTGAGAGGATTCACGGGAGACAGAGTCGGGAGCAGAACAGGCAGACTGACTGAAACACACTGCCGAGGTCAGCAGCGGGCGAGGCAGGAGAGGTCCGCTGCGCTATGTGGGTCCCTTCCCCGGCTGGCGGCAGGAATCGAACTCTTGCTGCAGTGGTGGCAGGAATCGAACTCTTGCTGCAGTGGTTGCAGTTTGCTTCACAGCGCGTTGCTTAACCTGCTGCGCCACCAGGGAGGCCCTCTTCCACAGTATTTTTTTAACTGCATGTAGCAATCTCTTTTGTCATTAAAGATACTCTTTGAGAACTAGCCATAAGCCAGTTTGTCCTCCCATTTTTTACTTACATTTCCACTCCAAATCTTTAGTTTCTCTACCATTGTATTAATTTCACAAATGCAAAAGTCCTGAGTATGTTAACAATAAGTATTTGTTAAATTTAATATTAAAATTTACTGATAAGGAATCAACTTCTGGAAATCTGTCACAACCTATTTTTAATATCTTATATATTTAATTTCTTAATAAATAATCCTGTTTGAATACAGGACAGAACTGTATCATCTCAAACTCTTTTCTTGAAGTAAGATTACAAAGGGCCTCCCTGGTGGTGCAGGGGTTAAAGTCTCAATATGATCAAGCTATCACCAGCCACTGCAGTCTGATCACAGGCCGGTGCTAACCCACGTGGCGCAGCAGACTTCTTCTGTTTCACCTGCTTCTCCCCTGAACAGTGTATTTCAGTAGATCTGCTGTTCTGCTCCACACTTTTGTCTCTGGTGAACCCTCTCACCCTTCCCACTGCCCCCAACATCTGGCCCACATACCAGTTCTTGTATACATAAATAAATCTTAAAAAATAAGTAAGGTTATACATAGAGGATTATATTAGATGTGACTTGAGGTAAAATCACAAAAACTATTAACATCTAATTCCAATAATATTTACAATCACCCTCTTTCCACTGGACTCATTTCTAGAATTTAACTTGGCTGTGACTGTAAAGACAGAAAACAGAGAAGTCACACAAGTTGAAGAAAAAGGGAGAATCTACAATAACCACTCAGTGACATTTTATTTAGAAGAAATTAAGTAAAATTGAGACCTTAAAAAAATCACATTATTCCTAAGTATTGTTAAAATGTTTTGAAATATAAATTACAAAATATGGCAGTTTCTAGAAAGTATTTACTAAAAAATATTTTAAGAGAGTTCTCAGATCGTATGTATCAAGAGTAACTCTTCACCCCTATCTCCTCGGGTTACCCTATAATTAAACTCTGACACAGATTGTCCTAATCTTAAAGGTGCATACATTCTTAATGGTAAAAAAAAAATCAGCCTTAATTAAAGGATATGCATAGTAGAAGATCAGGTATAGACAAACCAAACACCTGCAACAATGGTTACAAGTAAGCAAGTATCTTTATTTTAAAAAAAAAATAGGTACAGAGAATACAAAAACAAACTCAAATGAAAAAAAATGTAAATGGGTTAACTTTCCAAAGCTCAGGCATTTTATAAATTAAGAGTGATAGGACAAAACTGAATATAGTCAAAGAAAATAATGTGGGAGAGAAAAACAGCAGAACCCTTTCTTTCAAGTACAAAGGCTAAACATTAAGCACAGGATTCTGGCAACAATTTATATAGAAGCAAACAATCCTCAGACTTCACATTCTTCTAGAAAAATGCAATAACTGAGTTTCACATTTAGGCAAATATTTAAGTGTCTGCGATGTGAAAAGGATAGTTCTAGCAATGCAAAGATGAATCATCAGACTTGGATTCTAACTGATGAGATGTGACATTCTTATAAATCAAATAGGAAGGGTAAAGCGTCCCAAAAGTGGTAAATAAAGTCCTAAAGGAGTTCAGATTTAAGAAGTTATTTATGTTGAGAGGTCAGAAAAGGATTCATGACATTTGAACTAACTCTTGAAAACCAGAATTTAAATTGGGAACAGCATTCTGGGCAATAGGAATAAAATGAAAGGGGTAAGATGAAACAGAATGAAAGCAGCCGCAAAGGAGAAGGCATATACAGGATACAGTAAACTGTTCTGTCTGACTGGAATATAGGATGTATATAAGGCTACAAAAAACTGGAAAAGTATATATAAGGAGCCAGAGAAATAACTGAATGCTAAGGACATCTCCAGTGATAAACTATGAACTATCTGATAAGGATTAAGAGGCAAGGGATCTGACATGGGATAGAATTTATTTAGCAGCAAGGAATGGAATGAATAGAGTGAAGAGGAGGCATCAATTAGGTTACTGCCAGAGATAATGAGGACCTAAAGACCTAAATTGTGGTGGCAAAAGTCTAAGAGGAAGAAAGTACAGTACTAAGTCTCTGGGTGCCTACAATGTAAATGCCTTTACACTCCACTGATAAATTTTTAAGTTTCAAACACATCATTCTCATTTTTTAGGAAACTGTAATCCAGAAAAATAAAAATTGCTAAAATAAAAAAAGGCTAACTAAAAAGTATGTATTTTCTGATAGATTTTACAAAAGATCTGATTTTCTACTGGAAATCAAGGCCACCAGGGCCTCCCTGGTGGCGCAGTGGGTTAAGCAACGCACTATGAAGCAAACCGCAGCCACTGCAGCATGAGTTCGATCCCTGCTGCCCGCCAGGTGGGGGACCCACATGGTGCAGCAGACCTCTCCTGCTGTGCCCGCTGCTCCCCTCAGCAGTGTACTTCCGTTGATCTGCGTGTTCTGCTCCCTGCTCTCTGTGGTGAATCCTCTCACCCCCCCACACCTCTGGCCTGTACCCCAGTGCTTGTGTGCATAAATAAATAAATCTTTAAAAAAAAAAAAGAATAAGAACAAAGAAAGATGTTAAGGGAAGACTTTATTAAACAGGTTGGAGTTGATCTGTACCACAGTGAAAAGGTATAACTTCAAGAGAGGAGGGATTTCACACAAAGGGATTTTTTTTTTTTAAAGTTACATGTGCTTATTAAGACTAAGGATAATTTCTACCAACAAAGTAAACAAAATGCTATTAAAGATTTTAGTTACCTGAACTTAACTTCATAAAGATATCAGAAAAACAAGGTATTAATATATTGTTATAATTCTGAATGCTTACAAATAAGTCTTTTATTACATTCTATATTTTTTGAGATTATTTTTAATGTGTTCTATAAAATAGAACAAAACTTTTTTTTACATATATCTTGAAGAATTATTCAGTCACAATTTGACATATCCAAAAATGTTATATTTTAATTATGAAAAAAAGTTTCTCAAAACACAAGATAATCTGATAAACTCTCCTGTGTTTTTCATATTTTGTATGTAAGCGATAACTGGAATATGAACTCAGATGTATCTGACTCCAAAACCAGAGCTACACTTGTATTCACTGCTATTTTAACAATACCTTATTTTATCTGATTTTAAAATCTCAAAGATATTAATCACGAAGTGTGGGCAGGAGTTAGATTAATAAATCTCAAACTATGTAACTACAACAAAACTGAAATACCAAACCACACACACAAACACAGTTGACAGATATACGTATATATTCATATAGAAATACTATAAGGTGACCTTTATTGTTCAACAAATATTAAAGTTCTTTTTAAAGAGTTCCAGTCTTGAGTCAGCACAGATCAAACAGGGGTCTTAAGGGTCACAGAGGTACCACAATGTGTGTTTATATCTACCTTTCAGTCTGGGCAACCTACCTGACTTTTTTGGACCTTCACATATCCCTGCTTTTCAAGACTTAAACTCCTTCTCACAACCCTTGTAAGACTGCTCTTGATGGGCAGGTTTCTTTTGTTTTTTAATCATATAGGAAGAAGAGTTGAGTGGAGGGCATGTCTAATTTCTTTTTACATTCTAAATCAAGAAAAACCTCATCTCTCCCACTTGTTTAAGAATAGGACTCAAATACTTCCACAATAAATGTTTTGTAGATGATGTACATGCTAAAGAAAAGCTTAAATCATTTTATCAATAATTACTTTAAAACAATTTCTATATTTAATATTGTCATTATTTAGTATTGATTCCTTCACAATATAGGAAAAGTGACATTAGGAATACAGTTCAAGACATTCAACTGCACTTGCTTCAAAATAAATATACTAATTCATTTAAAATCTCATTCAATCAATAATTGCATGCTAGCCTAGAGTGTGCCTAGTGAGAGAAGACAAATAAATAAATACATTAAGTAAACAAAGAGTATGTTAGAAGGTGATAAATGCAATGGAGTGGGGGTGGGCTGGGAACAAAACAGGGTAAGGGAGAAATCCTGGAAGGCAGAACAGTTTATAATATTGAATAGGATGATCAGAGCTGGTTTTAAAACCTGTCATTTGAGTAAAGACTTGAACGTGGTGAATGTCAGCTATGCTGATACCTGGAGGAAGAGCATACCAGGCAGTAACAATCCTAGAACAAGGAGTCCAAGAGACTAAAGGGAAGCCAGTAGTGGGGAACAGTAGTAGGAAAGGTGTCAAGAAAAGGATGGATGGGGGCAGAAGGTAAAGGCTATGTAGGATTAATGGACTCTGGAAGGGATTTGCCTTTTAATTTTAATGCAATAAAGACACACAGAAGGTTGAGGAATGTTTTAACAGAATCACTTTGGCCGCTGGGTTAAAAACTGGCTACAGGGAGGGTAAGGGTGAGACCAGTCAGGAGGCTACTAAAGAAAGCCAAGAGAGAAAAATATCTATTTCCTATAAACTTTGGTCATAATGATGCAGTATTTACTTTAGCAAAACAATCAAACTGCCAATCGAATCTGCCAGACACTAACAGGAAGTAACTGGAACTTAATATAAGTTTACTCTATGTATGGAGAGAGCTCTTGGCATACATGTACATCATGGAACACAAACACAAAAGGACATCTTTAAACTACTCACTATAGAAAAACACTAAGTGTGTTCCTAATTGGCTATTCCCTTTAAGAAAAGTATTTTGTAATCCTAGTGCAGTTGAGACTATTCTTTAAAGAAAAAATTCTATTTTTAAAGACTATTTTTTATTTCTTGAGGAAAAAAGTTACTTCTGTCCACTGAAATATAAATCATTTACTTTTAGTGTTTGTTTTTTTAGATCCTATCAAAACTAACCATTCCTAAAAGTCTTATTTCTTTCAAGGGAGACAAAAGTTTTTCTCTACAAAAGTTTCTATCTTTATGGCCCCATCTTTATTTTCTTCCAACTGAAACCAAATTTATATATTGGCATCTGGGTTATCAACTTCAGGAAAGGGCAACCATAAAAAACTGTCACAAATAACATCTTTCAGAAAATGTTCACAAAATCCTTCATGACATCAAAAAAATTCCGATTGTCATCTAGTCCTCCTGCATAATGTGTAAACACAATTCCCATAAGTTGTATAGAAATTACCCTCAATACTATATTATAAACATAGCAGAAAAAGTGCAGTAAGTCAAAGATATTCAATT
This sequence comes from Galemys pyrenaicus, assembly GCA_019455555.1. Classification (NCBI taxonomy): domain Eukaryota; kingdom Metazoa; phylum Chordata; class Mammalia; order Eulipotyphla; family Talpidae; genus Galemys; species Galemys pyrenaicus. The sequence goes on along the minus strand of JAGFMF010011617.1, from coordinate 1,041,528 downwards.
GCCTGGAAAGAGGCTCTAGAATGAAGGAGGAGATTTTAAAATAAAAATTCTTATTCCTTAAAATATTTGTTAATGAAACTGAAATAAGCACATTATCATATATTATTTATGATGGAAACAAGAGTGAAATATAAACAATTTACTTGCTTTCAAAGATTCAGAAAGATATATAGACTCAGCTTAGATTTTTAAAAGACTTCTCCCTGTGATAATTCTTTAAAAGAATGGTGTATAAACATACAAAACACACAATGAACTCAAAATCATTAGTTCATTCAATGTTTAAGTGATTCTTAATGTGCCAGAAACTGCGCTAAGATTTCCCTGTTCTCAAAGATTTACAGTTTTCCCTAATCCCACTGTTACTGAGTGTCTACAATGAATCTACTATTAGCCAAGTCTAAGGGCTACAACCACAAACAGGATTGGGCTTCCTACCTTCACACTGTTTACAATGGCACAGGAGGGGCATGATTCAAATATGAGACATCCATCTAACTAACCAAGTGTTATTGGTGCAGCTTATAGAAGAAGTGTAAGAGGTTCTGAGAGGTGACACAAGCAATAGAGTTATAGATTCAGGGCAGAAGGGAGTGGAAAGTATAGGAGGATAGCTGAGTTCTTAAAGAGGATTAGATGTTCACCTGGCTGACCTTGAGGGACCAGCTCCAAGCAGAGGGAGCAACAGGAGCAAAGACAGAGGTGTGAGCAGCCTGGTGTATTTATTTGGTAGGCCTGGAATACAGAATCGGGGCAATAAATCATGGAAGTTTCCATATGCCACAATTAATATTGGAGTTTACTGGTATATATGAAACCCTGAAGGGTTTTATTCAGAAAACCAGCATATGTGATCAGGTTTTTCTGGTGTGATGAGATACTGGTTTACACAGGAATGAGAAAATGATTAACACTAGATAATAATGTCACCACATGAAACACAAAGGAGAATACCCAGTTAGAAAAGTAAACCTCCTTCAGGGAAAAATTAAGCCACTTAACTATCCAAGACCTTCTGGAAAAAAAGTTTTTCATCAGCATCATTTAAAATTGAAAAGGTAGAAGAAAGGTGCGTGCGTGTGTTTTTAAAAATATATTATGGACTATAACATCTACATGCCTATTTTGAGTTTTCTCAGGGGTCTTAGCTATTATTATCTGTGTAAAATACATCTGGGGCTATTAATTGCTGTACCAAAATCAGTGAAACTATTTAGCAGAAAGTCTGATAAAGAGAAAGAATCATAAATAATGAAGGTATTTTTCAAGTCTGGTGTAAAGGTTTCCAAAGTTCAAGATAATAAGTTTTATTAAGTCAGCGCATTTAAAAGGTGTTTCATAGGGGTGGAGCAAAAGGAGGAGGGATTAATACATATGCATACATATAAACAACTTGATGTCACGGGACCAAAATCCCACTTTAAGATCTTCTCCCAAGTAGACGAAGAAATGAAGAATACCAGATCCAATTAACAGACTAGGGGTGGGGGAGATAAAGGAAAGAGAAGAGGATACTAACACAAGAAAATATAAAAGAAGGGGGGGGGCACCTATCCAGACCCATAATCCAGTTGGCTGTGCGATGAGGAAATCATCCCCAAATCCCAAAGCTCAGACTCCACGATTTGGCCTTACTGGCAGGAATAAATGTCACTCCCAAACTTCACAAGCGAACCCGCTGATCAGGGGTATAAGATCACACACTCGGATCCTAGAACTCAAGGACAGAGAGTACCATCCCCACTCAGTGCTAGAGGGGAGATGAAAGATCACCCCTATTCTGACAGTCTAGAGCAATCACCCTCAGATCCAGTACTCAGGGCGCCAACGACCCCCAGGCCAGGCCTTGACAAGGCCAGGGGCAGTGACGGCCCCGAAGCCCCCCAGTCTCTCCCGAAGCAGCCCCTACACCTCGTACACCCCCACCCTCCCCAACACACACCCTTCCCTACCTGATATGGCGGCGGCGGCTCCTGATCGGGCTCCGTCCCTTCGCCAAAGCTAGCCCGGTCCGACTGAGACTCGTGAAGCAGGGAGATGTCATCCGAAGTGGGGGATTTGAGGCAATTCCCCATCTTCTGAGGCTGGGGTGTGTGATCTGGGGGAGGAAGAAAGCAGCGGCGGGGTAGTTCGCACGCTCCGCGGTCAGCGAGGTGGGGTCCGGCGGCAGGCCGGGGCTCAGGCGGCGGCGGCTCCCCCGCCCCCCGGCGCCGCCGAGGAGCCGCTCATGCCAGCCCCCGGGGGTGGGGGCTCAAGGCTGGGCCGCTGGCTCCGCTGGGGTCGCGGCGGTTGCCTCCTGCGGGGCGGCGATGGGGGGGGGGGGCGGGGAGACGAAGCACTTCCCCACCCCGCCCCCCCGCGGGGCGGCGGCGGCCACGGAGCTGCTGGGCCTAATCCAGGTCAGGAGGGGGGGGCGCGGCCGTCGCGGCTGCCTCAGCTGCTGTCTCAGCTGCTGCTGCCCCCGCCGACGCCCGAGCCACGGCCGCGGGCCTCATCATACTCCGCCTCAGAGCGGCGGCGGCGGCCAGAACGAGGCCAGCTGCGGGCCTGCGTCATGCCGCCGTGCGTGCCCTGGTCCCGCCCTCGGCGCTGGGAGGTGTGGGCGGCTCCGGCTGCGCGCCTGCTCCCCCTGTCGCAGCTGTTGCCCGGGCTGAGTCAGTTTCTGGTTGTCGGACGGTTGGCGGGGTACTGGACTTGGAAACCTGTCTTTGGTCTCCCGCGCCTCCCCACATCAACTTCGCCCTTTCAGCTAGTCTCCAGCTCTTACCTGTGCAGACTCTGACTGTCGTCTCGCCACCTCCTGCCAAGTGAGCTATTTATAAACATCTGATTGTATTACTACCAGGGTAAATGTTATACGACTCGCCCTCTATCCCTTCAGAATAAAGTGTAAGCTCATGCATGAGCCTTCCCCACCTCTCGAGTGACTTCCTTATCCTCCTTCAACACAACCATAGAGATTCTTCATCCAGTTGTTTATTTCAGATTTTTCTATTCCTTTCCATTCCCACTACCGTAGACCAAGCCACCACCATTTCTTTCCCCCAAATTACTTTAATACTCTCAGCTATTCTCCCTGCCTTCACCACTGCCCTCAACCAAATTATCTGCACAGTAGAGTTTTGTTGTTGTTGTTTTTAAAATGTAAATCTGATCTTGTCATGCCGGTTTATAACCTTCAATTGTTAGGGGAAAAGGTGGCCCTAAATGGATTATGAGTGTGTGAACTCCAACCCCCTCTCCAAACCATCAGTGTTCCAAAACCACAAATCCGATAAAATGATTATCAAAGAGTGGATTACTGGGACCTAAAGGTGGAGTTAAGCAGCCAGGCTGGCTATAAAACCAGAGGTGAGCTTGGGGTCCTTCCTCTTACAGAGGAGCCAGACCCCTTCCTTCGAAGCCATCTCATTCGACTCGGAGCCAGCTCTCAACGTGCCATTGCTTAAATCTGGTAAAGTATTTATAAATTTATATCCCTTTCTTTTTCCTTTGATGTTATTACTATTTTATTCCCCTTTCTTTCATAAAATAAAACGTGCTAATAACTTTTGCCACGTGTACCTGGAGTTGGGACTTTTAAGTCTTCTGAGCGCCCGGGTGGAGAACCCAGTGTGGGGAACCCATTTTATATTAAGGTTGCCCTGTAACACAATGACTTCCCAAAACTGTCGTGACCATTATGATTATTAATCCTTAAAAGGTTTACAAATCTGACTCCCCAGTCTCGTCAACAGCATTGCCTTTTCACGGTTTATAAACTCTAGGCTACAGATACTGTTTTCTGACAGAGACTTATTTCTTCCCATTCTCAACCTTTTACCTCCCATCAAGCTAACCATTTATTCCCACTGTCCTTCCTGGATTCAACGTCATTTTCTCTGGGAAGCCTCTCCTGACCCTCCAGACTACATCAGTCACTTCCTCTGTGCCCTCAGTCCTGTGTTTTTCTCTGTCATAGTCTGATCAAGGTGAATCATCTGCCCCTCCTTTGTGCAAGTCCTGACACATTGCCAGCTAGAGTAGGCTCTCTTGGTTGAACGAACAACAACTCAAGAAGCATCCTATGCAAAGGAAAGAAACAAGCAAAATGAGAATGATCCCTACAGTTATTTGTTCAATGAAGTGAATCTCAACTCTTTTATTTTATTCACTATTTGTGTATGTGTACCACACTATTCACAAGGGAATATGATTGACCAGACCTGGTTTGTTCCAGATGGAGCTCAGAGTCCATCTGGAAAGACAAGTAAATAGATGAGTCTTTCTGCCTTCCCCCACTAAATAAAAAAGATTCTTGGAGAAAGAATTTTGTTAAATGGTATGGGTCTGAGTGCTTGAACTTTGGAGTCCCTATTTTACAAAATCACTATCTTATTTAAATGCACTTTTATCCCATATTAAATATAACCTTGTTACTATATTATGAACTCCAAGACTTACCTTCCTTCCCATTAGAATCTTTCACATTTCCCCAAGAGTCATTGTGTAATTCTCTAGCCTTGAAAAGTGGAATTATTGTGTCCTTCACGAGGAAGATTTTAAGCATTCATCTCTTTCCCCCTTTTGCCATTTTCCTTGTCTCTTCTGAACTGTTGCAACAGCTTTTAATGAAGCCCTTGCTTCTGTATTATCAGTCCATTCTCCACGTGACTGCCATAAAAAATGTGACCAGAGAGCATTTGTAGACTTGTGCTTCAGAAATGTAACATCACATTAAGGCCTTGCATCATTTGGTTCCATCCTTATCTCCCACATGACTCCAACTCCAACCAGGCAGCCTACATTCCAGACACATCATACTGTTTGCCAGGCCGCTTGATAGTGTCTTGTTTTTACCATGCTTTTCCACTTCTGACCTCTTGCCTTGCTATTCCCATCTGTTGAAATTCAGCCATCTTTTCAGACCCTTTCTACCACTTTGTGTACCTGCCATCGTGGGTTTCACTCAGGTGGAATATATGTGACAATAGAAAAAAAGAAAAAAAATCATTATATTATGTGCATATCACATATGGATATTTCAATACATTTTAATATATGTATTTTTAACTGCCATTTATTAGGCTGAGCTATGTATACAAGAGCTCTGAATGGTATATATTGATAGTCTCATTTTACAGGAATAGAAATGTGGCTTTGCAATGCTATTCAGTGGTATATGAATCATATACCAGTGACTTTTATTAGGTACTGGAAGAGGATTGCATCTTTTTTCATTCTGCTATTCATCCTTTAATGTGTAAAAACAAGGAAATGGAGGGGGAGGGGCAAGAGACTTATCTTGAATGCCTTTGGCATGCAAATGTTCTTTTGTAAGATATAGACATTCTTCCTAAACCAGCTCTAGGGGAATACTTGGGAAGTGGCTGTACGCCAGAGAGTATAATCTCATCCTAAAACATAATTTCAAATTGAAAATAGTAACTACTGCAGTGACAAAGTCTCTCTCCATGACCTAACTGTAGTCAGAGGACTTAGAGGAAGTCTTCAAAGCTCTAACCTTGAACTCTGTTCTTGGCCCATTTAGTATTGTTGAGTCTGTTTAACAAAATAGAGTCTGTTTAACAAGAATCCTCCACCTTCAGTATCTGACTACCCTGGCCTATCTTCAGCAAAAATCCTATATCAAGGCAATTTAGCCAAACTATAATACTTATAATAATGATAATATATAATAATACAAATACAAGTCATATTTGTCTTTTTGTGATTAGCCTACTCGATTCACTTAACATTATGTCTTCAAGGTTCATCCATGTTGTAGTAGAATTTCCTTCCTTTTTTTTTTTTTTATTTTTATTTTTATTTTTTTTAAAGATTTATTCATTTATGCGTACAAGCACTGGGGTACAGGCCAGAGGTGTGGGGGTGGTGAGAGAATCCACCAGACAGAGCAGGATGCAGAACAGGCAGATTGACAGAAACACACTGCTGAGGGGAGCAGC
>JAGFMF010011617.1:1018762-1034176 GCA_019455555.1 Galemys pyrenaicus | reverse complement strand
GTGGCAGACCTCTCCTGCTGTGCCCGCTGCTCCCCTCAGCAGTGTACTTCTGTTGATCTGCCTGTTCTGCTCCCCGCTCTCTGTGGTGAATACTCTCACACCTCTGGCCTGTGCCCCAGTGCTTGTATGCATAAATAAATAAATCTTTAAAAAAAAAAAAAACTTATTGATTGTGTTGATCTTTTCCAAGAACCAGTCACTGGCTTCATGATTTTTCTCTATTGTTTTCTCTTTTCAATTTAACTGATTTGTCTTAAATCAGTTCCTTCTACTTACTTTGGATTTACAATTGATGCTAGAAATTTTCTTCTAGATATTAGTTACGTAGCATCCCCTAAACTTGGATAAGTTCTCTTTTAATTTTTCTTCAGTTCTGTTTAATTTCTCTTCAAATTGTTGCTTTGACTAATGTACTGTTAATTTAGTCTCTCATTTTTTTGTTTGTTTGTTTTCCAGCTAGCTTCTGTTATTGATTTCTAGCTTTATTCCATTGTGGTGTGAGAGATAGCATTGTATGATTTCTATTCCTTTAATTTTGTTATTGTTAAGGTATGTTGTATGACCCAGAATGTGATCTAGCTTAGTGAATGTTTCATGTGAGTTTGAGAAGAACATGTATTTTTCTGTTGCTGGATCAAGTAGTCTATAGATAGCCATTAAACCCAGTTGGTTAATGGTACTGTTGAGTTCAACCATGACCTTACTGATTTTTAGATTTGTCTATTTCTGATAGACTGGTGCCAGTTATTAAAGCTATAATTCCAAAAATGTAAAGTGATTTTGGAGAAATACAGGTTTGTTTGATAAAAATATTATTTATAAACACATAATATTGTTAATATTATAGTTTTTAAAGGAAATATATTTTTTTATATTAGTTTGTTTCCTAATAGGATACAGTCTATATAAAGAATTTTTCACTGAGGTTATTAATAATTTTTAAGATTATATACAGGGGTTCTGAGATTTAAACTTTGAGAATTACTTTCTGAAACCTACTCAGGATGGTCCACAGATCAGCACTATCTGAATTACCTGGGAGCTTGTTAAAAATGCAAAATCTCAGGCACCATCAGAGAATGAGTAAATGAGGATGTGTATTTTACCATAATGCTCAAGTGATTTATACGTATGCACATTAAAATTTAAGAAATACTAAAAAGTCTTGACCCTTGAGTTTTGTAGACTGTCAGAACAGCAGTGAAGATCAAGGACTCAGGCAGAAGACTTTAGATGAAAGCACAGTAGGGAGAAATGTCATAATATGCTAAGAATCTGCAAATGGAATATATCAAAATTGTTGGTAAATTTTCCTCTCAATTTTATTATTATAGTAAAATACATATAATAAAAATGTACCATTTTTAAAAGTATAGCTTAGTGGTTTTAAATACATTAACATTGTTTTATAGCCATCACCACTATCTATCCTTGTAACACTTTTCATCATGTAAAAGTGAAGTTCTATAACTATTAAATAATAACTCCCTATTCTCCTTTCCCGGCAGCCCCCAGCAGCCACCATTACACTTTCTGTCTTTATGATTTTCTTTTTTTAAGATTTATTTATTTATGCATACAAGAGCTGGGACACAGGTCAGAGGTACAGGGGTGAGAGAATCCACCAGACAGAGCGGGGAACAGAACAGGCAGATCAACCGAAATACACTGCTGAGGGGAGCAGCGGGCAAGGCAGGAGAGGTCTGCTGTGCCATGTGGGTCACCTCCCCAGCCGGCAGCAGGGATCGAACTAATGCTTCAGTGGCTGTGGTTTGCTTCATAGTGCGTTGCTTAACCCACTGCGCCACCAGGGAGGGCCCTCTGTCTTTATAATTTTTGACTCTCTAAATATCACATATAAGTAAAACAAAGGATGTAAGTAAAACTATATAGTATTTGTCTCTTTAGGAGTGGCATGTTTCACTCAGTCTTCAGAGTTCATCCATATTTCAATTTATTGCAGAATTTCCTTCCTTTTTAAGAGTACATAACACAGTAGACCCCACTTTTCTAAAAGGGAGGTATTCCAAGTCTCCCAGTAAATACCTGAAACTGCAGATCATATCATACCCTGTCTATCACGATGTTTTTTCCTGTACATACATACATGATAAATTAGGTACAATACCTAAAATAAAAGAATTGTCTTATCAAAACAAGTATATTAATAGTATCAATAAAATCAGTGGCTAAAACCAATGTAGCCCTTTTGGGGGGCTTTCTCCTAAAGGAAGTTTTCAATTAAAAAAAAAAAGAAAAAATTATGGAAATGTTTAAGTAATTATATATTCAAGAGGCTTTGTCTAAAACGGTCACTCTGTAAGAGGAACAGTGAGTGGGGAGCAACTGAAACTAGAGATAACTCCCCTTCAGGGCTCTGGCTCCTTGGCTTCAGAGTACTGCTTGCAGGCAGTGCAAGGGCAGTGGGTGATGGGCATCTTACTGCCCACACCGGTGTCCCCATTGGGGCTCAGACTTCAGGAAGAGGACAGTAGTGATGGCAGGCAGCAGTGGTTCCCCAACCATGTCCCCCAAGGGCATGCAGCCTCTTGGTTCAGGGCTGCAGGGAGGTGCAAGGGGCCCCACTGGGTCAGCTTCAGAGCTATGGCTCCCTCCAGCTGCAGGCAGTAGAAAGGCCCCTGGATTTGGTTCCTGGATTGCAAACTGGACAGATCAGGTGGGAATCATGAACTGATTGGTAAATGACCCAATCAGCCATAGGATTAAAAACAGTCCAATCAGACGTGTGGGTGGGAGACCCTGAAGAGGCTATAAGCCAGGCAGGACAGTTTGGAGCTCCTGTACTGACCAGACTCACTCACTGTGGGCTTGAAAAGGACACTGACTCTCAGTCTTCCTCTGAGGCCAGAAACTCTCGAACTCTCAGACTCTTTCACTGACTGTTCCTGACCTTCAAAGGAAAGAGATGCAACATTCAACAGCTGACCTCCAAAGGAAGAAGAGCAGCCAAAGAGATGAACAGAGGCCTTGCTGGCCCCACCTGCCTCCAGCCTGCCTTTCACATGGTCTGAAAGGAGCACCAAAGACCCCAGGCCTGGATCTCAAAGAGCTGTTTATTGTTGGTGTGTGCCAACAACTCACAAAGAGCTGTAGCACTAGTGACTGGGTGACTGGCGCTCTATGTTAGGGTGACCTTAGTCATCTTCTCCTACTGCCTTCCAGTGATGCTGCCTCTGTTGCTGTCTGGTCTAGTGTCTGGTGCTGTCCATCCCAACCTGCAAACTGTTACTTTGGGCTGCTGTGGCATCATCTCGGGAGCCCATCTGTGAGCACCTCCAGCTGTGATGAATTGGATCCTGGCCTGTTGCTTGCCATCATGCCACACGCTCCAGGCCCTCATTGATGGGACAGTGTCATCTCAGATGAGTGATTTTTGGTTTAGGACATTTGGACACTGTACACTATCTGGGGTAAGGTAACTGGCCACCGTTGCCCTGAGAACTCCTTGCTTCCCCTGTTTGTTAAGTACTTCCCACTGTTGTTTCCTGAGTTTGAGTGGTGTTGCAATTGTGTGTAAAGGTGAAGAACCCAAAGAGACCTATCCTCAGTTGGCCACTGTCCTTCTGATACTATAGTCCCTCTAGATCCCTGTTTCACAAACTCTGAGCCAGTGGGTGGCCCTTATAGCTATTGATGGTAGAAGCTGAAGCTTTCCAACTCTATCCCCTGAGACCTGAGGGTGGGGTGGTGGGGGCTAATGGGAAATAGGGATTCACCTGGGGCTCTGGGCAGTTAACCAGTAGCACATAGGCTGTTAAATCGCTGGTGTTTCACAGCTAACCTGCTAGTGAGGAGGAGTGTTTGTGGAGAAGCCACCAACTTACCATGTGGGGCTTAGGTTTGGACCTTGGTCTCTACTCAGCAGATGTAACTGGAGTAGGATAGACAGCATCTGGCCACATGCCAGCCTATAAATTTTCTCTCTTCCTCTTCTTTTATCCCCCTTTTCCTTATCCCTATATAAATAAACCCTATTATTGTTTCTCTCCATGTGTCTGGTTTTGTATCTATCATATGTTCTTAAGAGCCCATGTGAAGATTCATAACCTAGGTCACCCCCATATCCCTCTGGGTTTCCCTGTAACATCTCTCTGTAATAGTATCCTCTGTTCCCCTGCCTTCCTTTGTTTTTCTTAAAAGCACCAGACATTTAATTATACATGTATTATTTATTGTATTTCTCTAATTCATTGGAATTAGTTCTATGGAATAAGGCTTTGTCATGTTTACTGCTGATTGCTCAACATGTAAGAGCCTGGCACAAGATAAGGACTATGCAGATATTGTTAGATTTATGCATAAATGAAACATGAAGATTTCTTGTGCTATATACTCTTTAGTAAAAAATAAAATGAAATGAAATATTTCTCATTAAATGACCAGTGACATAATGCCATATAAATGTTGCAGAGTTTGGAATTTAGGAAGTTGGAGACAATGGTCACCAAGGTAATATGAAAAAATAAAAGTGGCTTATTTGATAGTAGACAGGATTGTGGGTAATGTGTGCTCACCCTCTTGTGTGTGCATGGTCTCTCTCTGTCTCTCTCTCTTCCTGGTATTAGTGTTTCAAAAATGGTTTGTACAATGAATAAAAGAGAAAATTTTAAAAGACATTTTCCAAAAGCAGGCAAAAATGCAGATAGAATATTATTCTTGCAAAGCTTATTCTGACAAATGATACTCTATATTCCAGGGTAGCAGTCCTTGGATCATTTGGAGAAATGAAGAGAAGGAGGAGGATTTGCTTAATGTTTGAACAGTAAGTCACACACAGGATATTAGAACCAAAAGATGTGGGTAGAAAAGAATGAAAACTAATTCCTCTGGTGTGTGTCCATAGTCACTGTTCTGAATTTAGCAATGGAACACCAATAATCAGGTAAGGCTAGAGTTATATATATATTTTGTACATCACAAAGGTGCCTGACCCAGGAAACCAGTGTCAGCTGTTTCAAACCTCACTCTGTTCTCCAAGCCACTAAAATCTGGTATAGCGCTGTGTCTTCCCAGAGTATGTATCTCTTTCTGATAGTAGAATGGGCCCCTAACTTTGCATATACTTGGTGTCTGATGTCAAATGAAATGATCTTTTCATTGCATCCTATCAACCTCTACTCCAGCAAGTATTAGGGTTATTAGAGTCAGTCTCAAAGTATAGGCTTCAAATAACCATATAAAAGGGCTTGATTAATATTCATTACACTGACTGTTACCTAGAATTACACACATATTGAAAGACAGAAGTTTATATGCTGAATGTAAATTTAGCACACTACATGGTCTACATCTTCCTTTAATCCTACTACCATGATTTAAAAAGAAACAAGGGGAGGACATCTTGAAAAAAGGATCATAGAATGGAAAACTTTGGAGCCAAATTCTGTTCTTCAACAGGAAAAACAGTAAGATGAAATTAAATATCCAGTCACTTTCTCACCTACGCTGCTCTGACTCCCTCAAGAAAAAAAATATAAAGATGATTTCTGAGTTGTTCATGCACCTCACATTCTCTACGTCAACCGGTGAACTCCTCAGTGTTTCCCAAGAATACCATTCTCTTTACCCTATCTCCCCAGGCACATGTTTAAATAGTCCTCATTGTCTTCTCAACAAATTCTCTTCTTTTAGAACTCAACTCAGGTCATGTCTCTGGGAAATCCTTCCAATACTCTCCCTTCACCATTGGAGGTATTTCCTCCCTTTTCTGTGTTTGCCCAGCATTTGGCACACCTCTCTGCTAGCGTCTAACATTATCTGTGAACATATCCACTGACTTCTTTTAGATTGAGAACTACCCCAGCACAGAGTTAACATCATTTTTATGTTTATAGTATAAGCATAAAATATGGTACTGGCAGATAGAGATATTCCAGAAACATTCATTTACTTATATGAGTGTTATAGTGACACATGCATGCACTTGGAAGCAGAAGATCTAGATGCAAGTTTTTACTTTACTGTTAATTTTATTTGGCAAATTAAATATGGTTACACTTTTTTGGTGCTACTCCTATGAAGGGATGGTGTCTATGTCCTTTCCTCTTGAATCTGAGGAGACACTGAATGCTTTAATAAAATATGGCAGAGATGACAGTTTGTTTCTAAGACTGGGGCTTAAAAAACTGAAAGCTTGTACTTTCTAGTTCTTTGAATACTGCCTCTTGGAGCTCTTGACTGTCATATAAGATGTCTGAGACAACTTTTGCAGAGACCTCATGGACATAGAGGATCAGGATCTGGGGGCGCTTAGCCTTCATAAGAATGAGAAAGGAAAACTTAGCTGAATCCAGCTTTTCTATTGTCCTGGTAAATGTATCACTCATGTGAGTGAAGCTATCTCAGATCCTCCACCAGCCTAACCACTGGCTGTTGTCATCCACTGACCCCAGTTAAGTCCATGTGGATGGAGCAGAAGAATTGAGCATTCAAGACTTACCCTGACTATTGACCCACAAAATAAAGAAATATGATTTTTTAATGCTATTAAGTTTTGGAAAAAATGGTAAGCAATAACTCATAACTAGAACTGAAGCTGATACCTAGAAATGAGGTGCTATTATAACACAGATCCTGAAACATGGAATGCTGGCTTTGAGACTAAGCAGTGGGTAGAGACTTGAAGAACCTTCAGGAACATGTGGATACCAGAATAGGCCAGGTTTTTTGTGTTTTTTTTTACTTTTAAAAATTTACTTGTTTAATTTCATTCAACATCATTTGTATTCCCCAGGGAGTTCCCACCACCCTTTCATCCATGTGCCATCACCTCAATCCCTTGTGTTCCTTCTGCCCTCATCCCCGTCTTTGCCCTTCCTTCCCTCCCCACATAGTTCCTTTGGTTTATCTTTGACCTTTTGGTCTTGTTGAGTTGTATGTTTTTGGTTGTAATTGCCCATTTCCTTGAGCTTACTCTTGTTTTTTTGTTGTTGTTGTTGCTCTTTCATATTCCTCCCAAAAGTGAAGCCATCCGATATTTTTCTCTTGCCTTCTGACTGGTTTCTCTGAGTATAATTCCTTCTAGCTCCATCCATGCTTCTATAAATAGCCCTAGTTTATCATTTTTGATTGCTGAATAGTGTTCCATTGTGTAAATGTACCACATCTTCTTGATCCGGTCATCTACTTTTGGGCATTTGGGTTGTTTCCAGGTCTTACCAATTACAAATAGTGCTGCGATAAACATAGGGTACAGGTGCTCTTTTGGATTGGTGTTTTTGTGTCCTTTGGGTAGATTCCTAGGAGTGGGATTGCTGGAACATATGGTAGTTCCATCCCTAGTAGACTGAGGAACCTTCATACGGATTTCCATAGTGGTTGGTTTAACTTGCATTCCCAACAGCAGTCTACTAGGGTTCCTTTTTCTCCACATTCTCACCAGCATTTGTTGTTGTTGGTTTTTTTTTTTTTTTCATGTGTCATTCTTACCAGTGTAAGGTGGTACCTGATTGTGGTTTTCATCTGCATTTCCCTGATTATGAGAGATGCTGAGCACTTTCTCATGTGCCTGTTGGCCATGTGTATGTCCTCTTTGGAGAAGTGTCTTTTAAGTTCTTCTGCCCTTTTTTAAAATTAGATTTATTTAATTGTATTTGACAACATTTGCAGTCCCCAGGGAGTTTCTACCACCATTTCACCTGTGCACCATCACCTCAGACCCTTGTGCTCTTTATGCCCTCCTCCTCCCCGTCTTTGCCCTCTACTCCCTTCCCCCCACATCTGCCCATTTTTTTGATTGGATTTTTTACTTTGTTTTTCTTGAGTTCTTTGTATATCTTTATGATCAGACCTTTGTCCGTTGTATGGAGTGCAAAGATTTTTTTCCCAGTCAGTTGGGTGTCTCTTTGTTTTATTTAATGTTTCCTTTGCTGTACAGAAGCTTTTTATCTTGATCTAGTCCCATCTGTTTATCTTCTCTCTCAGTTTTATTGCTTTGGGGGCTGCATCTTCAAAGGCGTTATTGAGATATATGTCTTGTAGCATTTTACCTATGTTTTCTTCTATAAATTTTATAGTTTCAGGTCTTACATTTAGGTCTTTTATCCATTTTGAGTTGATTTTTGTGCATGGTGTGAGATAGTGGTCCAGTTTCATTCTTTTGCATATGGTGGACCAGTTTTGAGAATAGGTCAGGTCTTGGTGCTGCCTGGAGCTACCAAAAAGTCAATAAGCAGAGACAGGAATTGAATCTGTAAGTGATTATATTTTTTCAGATAATTGGTGACCTGAGAAAATGGCAGGCATAACACCCTGAAAAAACCTTTCTGATATCTTATCTCTAGCTAGCTTTTTTATAATGGGTTAAACAGAGACAGCATAAGCAAATAGCCCATCACAGTTCTTTTTTCTAGTAGTCTTTATATTCAGCCCCCAGATCTTATTATCAGCCCCCAGATCTTATTATGTTGATTCTGGTATGTCCCAGCCTGCTAATCCTGGTTAATTTCTGGTGGTATCAATGTCTGGCACCAGGGCATGAATCTCAGTTTAAAGCAAGAGTTTTCATTAAAAGAAAACATTAGTCATATGGTGTGTACATGCAGGTATGTGTGGTGCCCTTTCCTTCCTCCCTAGCCCTCTTTCACTGTTAGTGAAAGCTGGAAAGTCCTGGAGGATATTGTTGATGAGGACTTGCAGAACAGTCGAGGAATTGTTATTGGAAGCTGGAGGAAACTTTGGCAATATGGTACTTTATGGTAATACGGAAAATAGGTACCGAACGAACCAAAGGATTTGTCTGGGAAGTTTCTGAGCACAGTGTAAACTGTCAACTGACTTTTATTTTTTTAAACTATCTATGGTAAAATATGAGAATAGGGATAAATTGAAGGGCCCAGGATAGTATTTCTAGTCAGCATAAGAGTTTCAAAGGAATAAGTGGCCTCGTGGTAAAGATCAAATCCCAGTTATTAATAGTAAAATGAGGTCACGGGATGAAAACAAGTCAAAGATGATAACATTTTTTGTAAAGACCTCAGAAAGATTTAAGTCAGTGTCTCATAGATCCTTTCAAAATTATTCCTAAGGGGGAAAAGTCTAAGGATCTTAATGCTGTGCTCTATAGTCCCTTTCTGTTAAACAATTGGGTTTTGTCAACCTAAAAATTCAGGAGGCAATTAAATAGGCAAAGCATGTTTTTTTGGGGATCAAAGAATTGCAATTTGGGGTATAGATTCTGGTAGAAAACCTCTGAAACATGCTCCCAGGAAGGACAAAGTCCTTTTTATAGGAGGAAAAGAGGAATACAAGTGACTAAAGTCATTTAAGCGACTTATGTGACTAAAGAAATGAATTGATTATTATAAGCAAGTTTAAATGATTCTTAACTTTCTTGGTCATACATAATTGGCTATTTTCTGGCAACAATTCCATAATCATCAGTTTTCACTATCTGAATAACCTCTAAACCAAATCCTTTTGGCCAAGTCCAAAGGTCTTTGGCTCAGTTCAAAGGAGATGGACTAATGCAATTTCTCACTAATGGCTCCCTAGTTCCATTAAAAACAAAAACAAAAAACAAAAAAACCTCTACAAATGTCATCTTTCCACTTTTCAGAAATCAACTTTTCTCAAGTTCTTTCTCAGAAAGATTGCCAATCAGTCAATGGCGTGAGTTCCTTATAAGTTCAGAAGGCTCATTTCTGATATGTGTCATGTCTTGCATATGAGTGAAAATGGTTTATTGGGAGCCTTTAGGCCACAGTTGAGCAACAAGAACACCACAGCAGAGAAAGACTTTACTGTCAATTTTTCTTTAGGCCAGCGTCTTCTGTTCCTTTGGAGTTCCTCGGGGTTATGTTTCATAAGCCTTAGTAATCATCTCTAAGTGCCATTATCCAAGCAGTATCCTTTCAACTTCAAACTGTGCAGAGGAGACAGTTTTACAGCAACTAAAATTCCTATAATAACAAACAGAATGCTAAATCCAAGTTAGACATTATATCTCCAGGAAGTAACACCTGAGGAAAACTATTGATAACTAAAGATTTCTAGATGTAAGAGTTCAAGCATCTGTAGATGGACTGAGGGCAGACAATGGCAATCTGACAGATTTCCCTGGCTTTCAGTTTAAATAATTTTGATGAGAAAATATTGTAGGAAGCTAGCAGAATTCAGTATATAGTACCGTTTGCAAGTATAAACAATCCTGAAAGGCAATTAAAAACTAGACTCTAATATCTATAAATGGGCATACGTGATTTTTCTATCATTACTTCCACTTTTATTAATGATAGTCATAGTAAAAGTAATTTATTTGTAAAATAAGTCCAGTCTCGTTAAATTGGGTCTATTATTTAAATAAACACAATAAGAATGGTAATTAACCATGTTGAAAAAATTTTTTTTTAAATTTATTTATGCATATAAGCTGGGGTGCAGGGCAGAGGTATGGGAAGGTGAGAGGATTCACTAGAGACAGAGTGGGGACCAGAATAGGCGGATCTACTGAAATACACTGCTGAGGGGAGCAGCGGGAAAGGCAGAGAGGTCTGCTGCACCATGGACTGGGATTGAATTCATGCTGCAGTGACTGCGGATAGCTTCATAGTGCTGACTCTTAACTACTGTTGCCATGAGGGAGGCATGTATTCTCTTAGTACTTCCACCACCTCCACAGCACCTGTGAACCATCACCATAGTCCCTGTACTCTTCTCTCCCCTCTTTTGACCATTCTTTCTCCCTTCCTGTTTGCCTCAAGTCTTTGATCAGCTTGCAAGGTTTTTTTCTTTTTTTCTTGACCCTTTATTCGTTTTCATATGCTGAACCTATGAGTGAAGCCATTCAATATTTTTCTTTTTCCTTTTGACTTACTTTGTTTAACCATATAAACTCTTTAAAAATGTTTTTCTGGAATCTTTATATATAATCTTAAGCAAACAACTATATTACCATGAAAAGAAGAATACTTAACTGTTCGAATTCTGGAGGAGTCAGTTAGAAAGAGTAAATGTTTCAACTTTGTTCACAGTTACATTTCACTAAATTGCTGACAATTTAAGAGAAAAAAGAAGAAATGTTTAAGTTTTGAAAAGTTTATATGAAATGAAACAGGCAGTTAGGAGAGTTGTTATATTTGGTATGTACAAAGTTATGAACAGTCATTATTTTAGGTAGAAGCAAGACTGTAAATGGATTTATTTTATACTGTAGATTAATTTTTTAGATATTTACATACTTTTACCTCAAAGTCAGGATGCCAACTGCATTTTAAGAACAGGCGTATTTTTGAGTTTTACAAATGTCCACAGAAAGCCACAAAACCTGGCCTGACCCAAATAAAACTGAATAAGGGCTAAATCGAATCCTACATTATGCACACCTTGCCTTCTACCCTTAGCAGACTTGTCAAAGGAAACTTGCTAATCCTCCAGCCCTTTTTACATCAAGACTGTTTGCCTGAAAAACTTTCCATTATCCTTCTCCAAGATGCAGGTCAGGTCCAAGGCAAAGTGAGACATGCAACCTTTGTGCTCCCATATTTCTTCATTATAGCACTTGTCATCTGGTGATAACTACATACTTGATGACTTATCATTCTCTCCCACCTGTACCATGAGTTATTTGAGGGTAAAGATTGACTTTTGCTTTTTTAGTTATCTCCAGTGCCAGGTAAGATACCTGACATACATATAAATGTTAAATAATATACAGTCAACAGTGAAATAGACATGATAAAAATCTCTAGTTAAGGAAATTCAAGTGATTGAAAGGTGTGTAATTAATCAAGTTAGCACATCCACATTATTTATAAAGTAAATACAATAAAGTTTATGATGAAAAACTAATCTCTAGCTCCACCCATCCTTAATCTCAAACCCTTTCCCAAACTCTTAGCTTTTTTTCTGGTTCTATCCACATTAAAAGATAATATGCCTATACTGATTCTTTTTGATTTATTGATATTAGACATATCTTTTGAACTTCTATTGTGGAGGATGAGGATTCAGTTGTCTTCCATCATGTTAGGCCCCATTTCCTCTTCTTAATGTAATTAAAATATAACTTTTGCTAAAGCAAAATTCACACTTTGAATTATGAGTATTATTATTAAATTAAGCATTGTGCTATAATTATATTTCTTGTATATATACACTTTTTACTAGAAATATTATTTTTTCATTTGCTTAGTCCTTATATCTTTGTTTTCTATATTATCAAATATGTAGTTTACCTGTCCTATTTACTTCCTTTAGATATAAGTCCTAGAGCCCTCCATTTGTTCTAGTCTTTATAAAACTGACCCTTGAACAATAGAGTTTGAACTGTGTGGGTTCACTTACACAGATTTTCTTATAAACAGACTATAAACTTGAGGTATTGGTAAATATAAAACTGTAAATGTAATTTTTCTTCCTGATGATTTTCTTAATACCATTTCCTTTAGCTTGTTTTATTGTAAGAACACAGTATATAATACATACAACATCAAAGTGTGTTAATTAGATGTTTAAGTTATCAGTTAGGTTTCCAGTCAAGAGAAGCCTATTTGTAAAATTTTGGGTTAGTGAAAAGTTGTACATAGACTTTCTACTGTGTGAAGTGTTGGTACCTTCACCCCCTGCATTGTTTGTGGGTCACCAGTACATTCTTAACAGTTGTCATTCTAGGAATTTCCTTTATAATCATTGGATTCTCTTTGCCTCTCTCCTGTATTATATCTTCTGTTTTATTTTCCATTTTTTTTCTTCTTTTTGTGACACATACATTAATATAGCTTCTTTGAAAAGAAGCAGGGAAAATAATTTTTTGAGACTTTGCAAGTTTCAACATGTCTTAATTTTACTTTCACACTTGATTGGTAGTTCTCTGGATACATTTATCTATGTTGAAAATAATTTTTACACAAAACTTGTTTGGTGAGAAGTTAAAGCATTGAAAGTATAACATCAACATTGATAAGATTGTGGTGAAATAGGGAATTCATACATTGCTTTCATCAATATAAGTTAATATAATTTCTTTGAAATATGGAAAATTATTTTGAGTCATAAGAAAACTTTGACCTTTTACTTGGTAGCCTATAAAATTATTTAGAGGAAAAACACCAATAAGTACAAAAGTTATTCATCGTAATGAAAAATCAAAGGCAACAAACATTTAGGATTTAAAATTCAGTAGATTCTAGCATATCCAGTTGGTAACAGAAAGTGTTTTCAAGTATAAATTATGCTAAAATTTAAATATTATAGTATAACTTCTAGTACAAAGGAAAGAGTACAAGCGTGTTTGTTGTGGGTAAGCAGTATAAACTTTATGAGCTATAAAGGGAATATGCAAAAATAAAGCCAGTTGTTTTAGAGAGATAGAATTAGAGAGGTTTTGTTTTTTGTTTTAAAATGTTCCTTTTATGTTGTCATAAAAATGTTTTTATAATTAAAAAAAAAAACAAACAACCCCAAGCCTAAAACTGACAAAACTTATAGTGATTGTGTCTACCAGGCCTCTTAGATGAAAACTAAACCATTCAGCCAAACATCTGAAAGTTTCATAACAGCCAGGTCTTTGATGTTGGGTAGACTAAACAACCAGATGTTTGACTGAAGTTTCCTATTTTCATCTGAAAGACTGACATCATGTAACTATTGCCTGAGTCTGTTATTGATGTCAGTCACCATAAAGCTCAGTGGTCTCATACAGCTGTCCTGTCTTCTTTCAATACTCACAAATATCATCTTTAGTTTGCTTTTTTCTTTAGGTGTTATAAAACCCTTGATTATTCTTCATGGTCTGAAGAATAAAAGCTAAATTCCTTACCCTTTCATAATGTGGTTCCTTTAGCCCTAACTCTTGTCATTTCCCACCACTCTGTAGTTTCTAAATATTAGAAACTCTGTAGTTTCTAAATATTAGCTTTAGGTGTTATAAAACCCTTGATTATTCTTCATGGTCTGAAGAATAAAGGCTAAATTCCTTACCCCTTCATAATGTGGTTCATTTTGGTCTCATCTGCCCTGACTCTTGTCATTTGCCTCCACTCTGTAGTTTCTAAATATTACCTTGACCTTCAAGATACTGATAGTTTTGTTTTTATGATCATCATCTGAGGAATATTAATATTAATGAAAAATATTTCATTTAACTGGCATTGTGCTAGAGTGCTAAGACTTGGTATACACTCTTGAATTTAATCTTCACCATAACTTTCTTTGACAGTATTTTTATTTCACCAATGGAAAGAACCTAGAGAGATTAGGTATTTTGCCTAAAATCATGTAACTTATAATTAAAACAGATTTCAGGGCCTCCCTGGTGGCGCAGAGGGTTGTGCAACACAGTGAGGCAAACCGCAGCTAAGGCAGCACGAGTTTGAGTTCGATCCTTGCCGCCAGCCAGGGAGGGGACCCACATGGCATAGCGGACCTCTCCTGCCTCACCCACTGTTCCCCTGTGTTTTAGTCAGTCTGCCTGTTCTGCTCCCCACTCTCTCTCTGGTGAATCCTCTCACCTCTCTGGACTCTGGCCTGTACCCCAGCTCTTGGATTCATAGATAAGTCTTAAAAAAATAAATAAAAATGAAACAGATTTCAGCCCATTGAATTCCAAAGTATGCTTTTCCTTATGATACCACAGAGACATAACTACTAATAAATTTACTAAGGTATAACTGTGGCTATGTGGAAGTATGAAGAAAATGAGGACTGTAACATAAGAAACAAATTAGAAAGGGGCAAATGTTTAGTTCAAATACTATTCACAGAGTTCCCAATATATTTTGGGTCCTATGCCAACTACTAGGAACAAAGAGAAGCAGATATCATTTTTGCTCTGAAGGATAAATTAGTCTGAAAGGGTGTCAGGCACCTAGAATTGATGGGAAGTACAGGTGTCCCAGAAATAGAGTCCATGGGAGTGATACAGGGATACAAGCCCTCAGGGTAAAAGGTCCGGGTACAGGGGAGTGGTAATAAGGAGATCCCAGATAATAAGTGACTTAGTAAAATATGCAGGGAGATCCCTGTCTAGAATATTTGAGGGGTAGGGAGTGAGGAGAAATTGTAACTGATCAGAATTAAGAAATTCCTGAAACACATGACAGGCACAATTGTTAAAAAAAAATAATGAAGATTCATTTATTTAATTAGTCTCTAGTCTGTACCTCTGTTGGGTGCCAGGGATTAAATAAGAATCAGCCACAGTTGTTCCCTGTAGTGTTCATTATGACTGGCTCATTTTCTCCACAAATAAGTATGGAGAACTTACATGTGAGACATTGTTCTAGGCATTGGGGATATAACAGTGTACAAAACAGACATGGCTTAACAGAGTTTATATTCTATTAGAAAGAGATAGACAGGGCCTCCCTGGTGGCGCAGTGGGTTAAGCAACGCACTATGAGGCAAACCGCGACCGCTGCAGCTCGAGTTCGATCCCTGCTGCCGGCCAGGGGGGGG
>JAGFMF010011617.1:991477-1018038 GCA_019455555.1 Galemys pyrenaicus | reverse complement strand
CAAAGGGACTATGCGGGGGGGGGGGGGAGCAGAAGGAGCACAAGGGATTGAGGCGCATGGATGAAAGGGTGGTGGGAACTCGCTGGGGAATACAAATGATGTTAAATATAATTAAATAAATCTAAAAAAAAACTGAGCAAGTGCAAAGGCCCTGAGGCCAAGAATGTTTTGTATGATCTAGTAATAGAAAAGAGGTCAGTGTAATTGGAGTAGAGTAATAATTATAAGAATTTGACATTTATTCTGAGACAGATGAGTGGTATCAGAGTGTTTAGAATCAAAAAATTATATGATCTACTTTATGATGCTGGGTTTTCATTCTGGTTACTGCGTTGATAATAGACTAGAGGAGGAAAAAAGTGGGAGTAGGAAGACCAGTTAAGAGGTTATTATAGTAATTCAGGGAAGAGAGGATGGCAGTGAGTGGTCTGATTCTGGACATACTGTATTTTAAAGGTAGGTCTTGGTAAGTTTGATGATGAATTAAATTAGGGTGTGAAAGAATGAGTCAAGGATGACACCATGGCTTTACCTTAAGGAAATGGAAGAATGGAACTGTAATTTGCTTTGATGAATAAGTGGGAAGAAAAAGCAGGTTTTATTTTAATTTTCTTTTCTAAGAAGCATATTTTATAGGAAAGATCTGGAGCTCTGGCTGGACATGCCAAATCTTATATGCATATTAAATATTCAAGTGAACATGATTAGATAATTGGATATGAGTCTGGCATCCAGGAGAGAGGTGTAGGATAGAGATAAAAGGTTGGGATTCATCATTATTTAGATGATATCTGAAGCCACATGAGGCTATCAAAGTATATATAAGAGAAAATCCAAGGAATGAGCTCTGGATATGTCAATGTTTAAAAGGATATTTAAAAAGAAATCAGAAAAGGAGGCTGAAGAGGAATTATTAATTTCTTTAATAGTTATTAATTAAAGTTAAAATACAATCAGAAGAGGATAGATTCTGGAAATCAAATGAAGCATTTCTAGGAAAAGGGAGTAATCCACTCAATCCTATGCTGCTGAGAATTCACTGTTGGACTATTAATAATATGGAGGTAATTGGTGACATTAACCAGAAAATTCTGATGGAATGTTGAGGGCATAGCCAGCTGGAAAAGTTTAAGTGATATTTAGAGGAATGTGCCACAGTGAAGTTAAATAAGACTTTTGAGGACTTTTACAGTAAAAGGAAGGAGGAAATAGGGTTGAAGTTAGAAGAGGATGTGGAGTCAGGGGAGGGTGGTTTTTTTTAAGATGGGAGGAATACCAGCATTTGTATATGTACGTGTACTTGTGTGTGCATGTGCACACTCATTGGAACAGTCTACTTCAGGGTTTCTCAATCTTGGCACTACTGACATTTTGGGCAGTATAATTTTTGTTTTAGAGAGCTATCATTTGCATTTTCAGTTGTTTTCAAATATCCCTGCATTCACTAGGTACCAGAATCACTCCCCCCCCCCCTTTTCCAGTTGTGTTAAACTTAAGTTTCCCAAATTGCCAAATTTTTCCCTGGGAGGTTGGGGGAAGTGGAAAAATCACTCGTGGTTGAGAACCATTGATTTAGTAGAAAAGAAAAATATTGTTGATGCAGGATAGAGAAAGGGAGAATTTCTGGGGCTGATTCCCTTTGTCGGTGAGAAGGGATGAGAGCTGTCTTTTCACAGACAATCCCTATTACAGAGAAAGTAGAGGGTATAAGAAAGATGAGGCTAGATGACGAGATAGGACTTACTATTTTGAAAACTAATAAATTTCTTACTAAGTCAATTTGCATTAGGTTTCTGCTATTCACAGTCACAAGCATCTGATAACCCAATCCTTGAGGGAATCCCTGCCTATGGGAGATCCAGGCATGGAAACAATCACATCTCAGCATATCACGTGTGCTCTGGAGGAAAACCAGGGAGCCCTGAGACCCTTGTGTAGGTACCTAACCAGACTAACAGGGAAGTCTTTACCCTGAAGAGTAGTCCTTTAAGGTCAGTAAGAGTTTGCCAGATAAAAGGAGAGTCCTGGGAGAAGATATGATGAGACAACGGTGAAAGCAAACTCAAAATTGTTAGTCATTTTACAACAGCAGGCATTCTGTGGCCGCTAGAAAAATATGAGCATAATTGACATGTATTTGCTAATCAAAAAATTATGTGTTAGAGCTTCATTAATCTTTTATCCAGCATTCACTGTCCCTTTGTCCCTTTCTAACCATAGCCATATTCTCATTTGAGAGGTGCTCCCTGTTCCTTGTAAATTGACTCCAACCCAGCTCTGAGGGTAGACTCTGTGACAGAAGCCAAGAATGTCTTATTTTCCTTGACACAATGATTTGCTCTAATAAATGAGGTACAAGTCGCTCAAATCTTGCAGTCTCCTGATTACAGAAAGCAGTTCAGGGGTAATATGTCAAGTTTGGGACTCTTATTTACTGATTTTGAGAAATAATGCTTTCTCCCCTTGAAAGTAAATAAGAAAGCATATAATCTCCTGTCTGCTAGCTACTAATTTGTGTCCATGGACAAAGTCGGCCCAAGGACACAGGCTACATATATAGGTCAGAGATGAGACAACAGAGGAGCCCTGATTGAACTGCTCTGAGTCTACCTTATTGTTTGTCTTTTGGTTACATTTTCCAATAATTCCTTTTTATAAGATAATTTTGATTATTTGAAACTAGATGGGGGTCAATTTGAAACCTACATTGCATTTTACATTAGCTGGTATATACCAATTCATACCATAATATTTTGTGCTTTTTATTTCTTGAACAGAAAAATGAAACACAGAATGTCCACTTTCACACCTATTATCTGTCAGGCCTAATAGCTCAGGATGGGATATGTGGATTTGACTCTGGAAAAGTGACTGAGTCCTGAAGATAATGGACAGCCAAAGGAGGAGGTTAAACAACAAAAACTAACAATCTCCATGGATATGAGAATAATCCTTTCTAAAAAGATAAATTCTTTCCCCCTGATTTTTTCTGTCAGTAAAATTCTTAGTAATTTTAAAATCTATTCTATCTATTCTTTGATTCAGTCTCTATTTATTAAGCCTTTACTTAAAATCTATTCATTGATTCAGTCACTATTTATTAAGCCTTTACTATGTGCCATTCACAGTTGGGGGATCAAGTTTGGGAAGACAAGTTTGCTTTTAAATCTCACTTTCATGTTTATTCAAGGAGAGAATTATTAACTGGTCTGAGCATTTAAAACATTTAAATACAGAGACCAAAGCAAACAAACCTTCTACCAACATAGAGCTTATGTCTTTTTTAGGATAAATGGTGTCCTTTCCAAGTGTCTGCCTGAATTCTCTCAGTCATATCTAGTATTTCCTTTTGCCATAAAAGCACATTGTATCACTGCAATTATACCGATGGTCTATTTCAAGTTAGCGATATTCCTTTATTTTTTTAAAAAGATTTATTTATTTATGCATACAAGAGCTGAGGTACAGGCCAGAGGTATGTGTGGGGGTGTGTGAAAGGATTCACCACAGAAAGCGGGGAGCAGAACAGGCAGATTAACAGAAGTACACTGCTGAGGGGAGCAGCAGGCACAGCAGGAGAGGTCTGCCATGCCATGTGGGTCCCCTCCCTGGCCGGCAGCAGGGATCGAACTTGTGCTGCAGTGGCTGCAGTTTGCTTCGTAGTGCATTGCTTAACCCACTGCACCACTAGGGAGCCCTGCAATATTGCTTTAGATGGCACTTCATCACTTGAGGGGTTCTTGGGATTAGGGTCTATGTTATTAGTTTGTCTCCCAAGCACCACAGCTGGCTTGGAGTCAGTGCCAGTAGGTATTTGTTGAATGAATGAATAACTCTCTCCTAGCCCTCCAGAGGCACTTCCACAGTGTGGAGGTTTGCCTGCAGCCACAGCTGGGCATTCATTTGGAGCAGTTAGGAGATAGCCCACCATGGATTTTGGTGATCTGGAGTTGTATAGACATGACATCACTAATGAATGAGCACTACTGGTAAGTGATAATAATAAAGTTCATTTGTATGACTACAGGCATAATAGGAAATAGAAATCTGGAAAATTCTATTATGAAGTTCAAATAGCTGTCCAGTTTAATGATTGCAGATGCCTCTTTGATGAAGAAATGGAATAATGCCAGTGAAAATGGTGACTGCAAGTTTGAAAATATTTCTTTGATTTACACCTAACCCAATAATTAGGTCATAGATGCACTTAAAACTTTCTAAGTTGCTCTAATTTAGGGGCAAAGACCTCTGGTGTTCCTAAAAGCATAAAACAAGAATACCTGTAAGACCCAGAGTAATTGTTTCTGCTAGATGTTAGATGGTTGCTGTTTTATTGCTACACAGTCAACAGAGGGAGCCCATGCTACAAAACCTAGTAACATCATTTACAGAATTGGTAAAGGCAATAGTACAGAAGAAATAGAAAGAATAGAAGAGTTAAGGTATTAGACGAGTTTGCTTTTAAACTACATTGGGAATCTGTAATCCCTCTTATTAAACAGGGTTTGGGGATGATACTGAGTTACATGTATTTCGATATTATATAAATGTATTGGATTTTTTTTTAAAAAAAAGCACTTTACATACTTCCATAGTGATCCTTTATCTTTAAAGTATACATTTATGTTATTCTCCTGCTTGAAACCCTCCAAACCCATCCTTGTGGGGCTGTGATGATTAAAAGAGAAAATAAAGCACAATGACTAGCACATGGCAAATTCTGAGTATTATTTATCACTAATGTGTCTCTGATTGTGCTGGTCTTTAGACTAGACTGCCCTCTAAGCTGCCCCATTCTTACTCTGATTTTGATCTAGTAACTCTTTTTCTTCTATAGTTTTTAGAACCCCAGAACCCTTGCTCACGCACAGTCTGGGTGCTCTCCTGGTACTTACTGAAATGATACTGAAATGATCTGTTCACAAAGGTGACTGTTCTATATGACAGCAGAGGCCAGATATCATAAATTATTCTGTCTCTAATGCCTAGTATGGGCTGACCAGCCCTCCAGGTTGACCTGGGTATGTTCCAGTTTTAGCACTGAAAGTGCTGTGTCTCTGGAACCCCACGTTCAAGCAAACCAGACAGTCACCCTACTGCAGATTCTGATACATACACAACAATCCAATGAATATGTTTACCTAAGCAAATTCTCTTTAATGACTCACTTGTGCTTCCTGGGCTTAAATTTCTCCAACTTTAGCTAAAAAGTTTAAACAACCTAGTGTCTGAGTCCCCTTTTAACTGACATTTTGGAATTGGATGTCACATTTATGGCTTACCTACACATCATTTTATCTTTACTAAGGATATCTTAAGTACCACTCTAATTTTATAGAAAAACACTGAAATACTCATGATAAATTAAATGAAAAGGGTAATATATGAATTTTGTTTTTATAGTATGGTCCCAATTTTATGTATATATAAGTAAGTTTTTATGTTTTATAGAAAGAAAGTGAATGGAACAATGCATACATTTTTTTTTTAAGATTTTATTTATTTATGCAGTCAAGAGCTGGGGTACAGGCCAGAGTCTTGGGAGGTGAGAGGATTCACCAGAGACAGAGCGGGGAGCAGAACAGGCAGACAGACTGAAACACACTGCTGAGGGGAGCAGCGGGCGAGGCAGGAGAGGTCTGCCTTGCCATGTGGGTCCCTTCCCTGGCTGGCGGCAGGGATCGAACTCGTGCTGTAGTGGTTGCGGTCTGCTTCATAGTGCGTTGCTTAACCCACTGCGCCACCAGGGAGGCCCCAATGCATATATTTTTATTATAAATGTTCCCACTTCATAAATTTTCAAAAATCTCTATATTTGATCAATGTCTGTACAAAGCCGGCAAATGATATCTGTAACACATGATGTTTGTGCTGATGTATTAGTGCATTTATTTGAAAGAAGTTTTCAGAAATTACTTTCCTATGCAGATTTTTTTAACAAATGTTAGGTAACTGCTTACAATTTTCTTCTCAGACATTAATGTGGGTCTGGCAAAGCGTGTGATTTTGCATTTCTAACAAACCTCCCAATGATGCCAGTGCTTCTGGCTTGTGGATCCTATTTTGAGTAGTAGTTTTAGTAACATGAATCCTAATCTATATTTGGCTATTAATCTCAGTATTTTTAATCATTTTTGTACATTTGGTGGTGCTTCCTAAAATGACACACTGGGGTATGTATAGGAGGCTTCTCACAAGTCTTTTCTGGGAATTGAGAGGAGCAGTACTTTCGGCACATTTGTAAGTACTTTGAGGCATACTGGTTGGAAGTTCTCACCTTAGAGGTAGTTGTGTTTTGTAAACAAGAAGTCAACTACAATAAAACACATCAGAACAACCAAAACACCAGAACACTGATAAATGTTACATTTACTCAAAATGGATTAACTGCCTCCTGGTCTAGGCCCCTCACAGAACTCCTAGTACAATTGTGCTCACTGATAGTGTCTAAAGGAAGGAGTGAATTTAGTTATATAATAATAACATTTGAATAATTTCTGTAGGTTTCATGTGCTGTTTCTCAAATATCAACATTTGTGAGACTTATCTGGGGAAATAGCTCAAATGTAGATTCCTGAATTCTACTCTTGGAAATTGTGACGCTAGGCAGCACAGTTCAAGAATTTGTACTTTCAACAGGTTTCCAGATGATTGTAATGCAAGTTTCTCTGGACCTTATGTTGTGCAACACTGATTTTAAACTAAAAACAAGCCCCACAGCTCATAGTAAGGAATATATTTACAGCATAATCACACACACACATTTATATACATACATTTAAAGCAAAACTTTGACAAAACAATACTGACCCTTACTATATGTCATACAGTTTGATGGTTTCTATTTTATTCAATTTATTTATAAAAACATCGACCACCACCAGCCACACTAATATCATTTATCTCATTTAATCCCCACATCAGTGTTGCAAGGTAAAACACTCTTAACTGCATATTTCTTATTTGGAAGCTAAACCACAAGAAAGAGTATTGTTCCCCTACCTGTCCAGTGTGTGGCAGAGGTGGAATTCTAGCTTACCTCACCTCACCTACCTCATCTACTTTACCCTCCCACAGACATTCTAAAAAAGTCCAGCAACCCTTCAGTTCTGGAATACATTCAGACAACCTCTGGTTTACCCAGTTGAATCCTATCACCTCTGAATACCAGCTCAAAAGGCAAAAAGAACTTGACTTATGCAGATATGAACCCTCGTCCATTCTGCCGTAGTTGAAAAGATACAGAAGAATTTACCTAAAAGTGGTCATGGGACCTGGTACAACAAGGGCTAAAGCTATGGAGAAAAGAAGCAAAAGACTTGGCCGTCACATAGAAATACATTTACCATAACTACATTTCTTCTTATTTGAGAAGGGGGGGGGTTCTCTGTCTCCCTACTATAAATCTTCATACAACATCATACCAAACGAAACTTGAACAGTACATTCCAAGTCTTGTCCATATCCCATTACCCTCTTCACCTCCCCTAATAATAGCAACGGTAGTTCTAGAAGTTTCATTTGCGCAAAGGAGAATGCCCACATGCAAGAGGCATCTCCTTCAGTCTTTGTGACTGAGGATAGTGACTGAGTTTCTTCTGGGTCACTCAAGATGTTAGACGATTCAGCTGTAGCTGATTCCTCACGTTTGAAGTCATCACTATTTTTCTTTCTTCCCTGGGTCCCAGCAGTAGGTTTTTGCATAAGGTTCAGAAAACTGGACATTGTTTATTAGTCCATAATTCAAACTTGCTATCCGATGACACTATTTTAGCATTTCAGAAATTGAAAAATTGCAAGATATTTCTCCAAAGTTGAATACAGAAAAATAACATTATTAGTATTCTTAAAAAGTATTAAAAGTAGAAAATAAGTGTGGCAGTTTTTTAACACATGTGCCTTTCTTTTCTTAATGTAGACATACACCTGTTGAAGATCTTTCATACTAAGTGTCTGGTGGTTTTGCCTTTGTGCATACAGATGGCTGAACCCTAGAACATGCACCCCTTAACAAGTTGGGTTCCCTTAGCATACTTCAGTCACATGCTTACTCTTCTCTTCAGATTATTCTACATTGTTCATTTTTAGGGTATAAGTAATAAAACTTCTATTACTTTTGTAATTATATTGTACATAGAATAGTTTCATATAGTCAGTAGCTTTTCAGAACATATCACACAAATAATTGCTACCTTTTGTGGTATCAATTTATTAACAATTTATATCAATTTTTTTCATTAACCAGTGAATATAAAAACAAAATGTGGTATATCTATACAATGGGATACTATTCAGCAGTAATAAGGAGTGAGGTCTGATATATGCTTAACATGATAAACCTTGTAAATGGAAATTATTTTTTTTAAGATTTATTTATTTATGCAGTCAAGAGCTTGGGTACAGGCCAGAGTCACAGGAGGTGAGAGGATTCACCAGAGACAGAGTGGGGAACAGAACAGGCAGAGCAACTCAAGTACACTGCTGAGGGGAACAAGGGGTGAGGCAAGAGAGGTCTGCTGCACCATGTGAGTTCCCTCACTGGCCCGGTATGAACTCGCGCTGCTATGCATTGGATGCTTCACAGTGCAGTGTTCAACCTGCTGCGCCACCATGGAGGTCCCTAAACAGAAATTGAAAGGAGTTATTTGACTGGGTGCTATCTGATGATTTTGCTCCTGATGACAAGCTCCTATAGTCTTGGTTTACCCTGTATTATGTCACTGACTCAGCAGATATATATTGACCAACTATTATGTTGCACTGAAAATACAGTGAGGGTACAGAGATGTTTTTATACAGTAGGAGTGAGTGTTGTCATGGTCAAGTGCAGGCTGCTCTAAAAGTGAGTAACAAGAAGACCTGCACACCTGAGAATGAGAAACATTTTCTGAGAGTGTGGCATTTGGACTGAGATATGAAGGGTAAGATGGTTATCCCATTTAAGGTAGATGGGAGTAGTGTGCACAAAGGACTGGTGAGGAGTGTACCACTCAGTTGTGGGGCTGAAAGGAGCTTTGACTCAACAGTGAAGGTGGGGATGTACCTGGAGCGGAGTGGTAGCAGGTACCAGATCACCAAGAGCCTTCACAGAAAAGACTTTGATGCTTAAGAGTAATGGGGTGAATAAAAATATGATATATCCATTATATGAAATATTACTTAGGCATAAAAAGAAAGTACTGACACAGGCTACATATAATTTGCATGAGCCTTGAAATACTATGAAAAGTTGAAAACAATATCGAAAACATTATCTAACTGAAAGACCACATATTGTGTAATTTATTAAATTCCAGCACAGACAAATCCATCGAAATAGAGCTCCAATGTTTGGCAGGGGATAAGAAAGGGGTAAAATGTGAGTGACTGTTACCAGGTGTCAATAGTAGAGCTGGACAGTAGCGAATGTGGTTTACTCAGAAACTACTGTATTGAGGGTGGGAAGGAAGAGGACAGGGCTCAGTTCCAAATACAACATGGATGAGTAGGGATTTATAATCAAGGAGCAGAAATATCAGGGATAAGCAGGGATTCTAGCTAACCTGAATCTTCTGCGAGATTCTTGCAGAAACTCTGTCAGGGTGCTCATATATCCCTTGGGGGGTAATAGGGAAGGGAAATCTGATCTGATATCAAGAGTTGGCATTCTTTCTAAATTAACTTAACAGAATTCTAACTAAAACTGGGTACTATAGGTTTGACAAGGTCACTGAGGCCCAAGGTCAAAGCCTAGGATGGTTTAGATAACACTGACTAAAATTTGGTCAAGGGGAGTCATTGTTATAGTTCTGAAACTTCTTTGAGTGGTGATCAAGATGAATTAAATTGTGGTGGTGTTTGCATAATCTTATAAATATACTGAAAACTACTAAATTATATATATTAAAATGTTTAATTTTATGGTATATGAATTACAATCTCAATCTTGAAAAAGGGAAAAAGAAAAGTGATAACTGTGTCACTCTGTGAATATGCCAAAAAACATGGAATTACATATATTAAGTGGGGGAAAATATGGTATGTAAATTATATCTCAGTCAGGTGATTTTAAATATTGTGGAAATCTATAAATAGTTTTTCCTATGCCTATAAAACTTCTACATGGAGGGCATCTGGGGTTAGATGAAATACTCTAAGTTTGAAGTCAGGTAAAAAAAGGTCCCAAAGTGGGGGAAAAAAAACAACCCTGCTTCGGTCATCCAGGAAGGAATACAACTTATTTTTCAATTGTACCACAGATGTTATTTGATCTGATTCATAAGAAAATGTTACGTTTCAAAATCTCCTGTTGGCTTAATTTAGTAAGTTAAAAATGCCACTTTCATCTTATTTTTGTTGGCCTAGCTTTTGTATATGTGTGGGTAAGAATAACATTAGCAAAGACAGAAGCACGTTGATAAAAACCTATTCAAAAATAGTGCTGCAAATACTGGAACAAAGACTCTTGTGTTTCTGAATAGAAGAGCTAAAAAGGAATCTAAAACTTTAGTATCACTCTGAACTTAGAAACCCTGAAAATGAGATACAATGCTAATCACCTTAATATTTAACAAGACAATTTTAGAAGATTCAAAGAAAAGTACAAAATATTTTAATATTTGGAGTATTTATCTAGAGATACATAAAACTAGATAGCGTATTTAGATCTCCTCAAGAATGTTAATTTCCTGAAGATTACTTTGTAAATTTATTATACGTTCGTATGTGTCATTTATGGTTTAACCTAAGCATAGGAAAAGTGACAGGAAAATAGTATTTATTCTTTAAAATTAAAACTTTCTATAGTCCTGAATTTTTTAATTAGAATTTTAACTTTGGATATAGAGAAAATTTTCAATACTACTCTATTATTTTCTTCTCAAAATATATTTCTCTTTTTAAAAATACTTGATGGCACCTATTTCCTATAGAAAGATGTCCAAATCTTAACCCGGCACTCAAAGTCCTTCACAATCTTCTTTTAATATATTTTTCTTATTTCCCATCATTATGTGCCTTACCAGAATCCTGCTCCATGAGACTACAACTTAATCCCTAAACAAGTTGCCTACTCCCCTTGCTTGTGAAATGCTGACCCCTCTGCCATGTTCACTTCTACTTCTCTGTCAAGCAGGATATTGATCATAGATTAAGATTCAGCTCAGATTACTTCTATTGTAATACAATAAGTCCTTAAATAATTTCCCTCTGATCCATCTTGCCTATCACTTCTAAGCCAAGCTGTCAAAGTAACAGTTCTTTTTATTACCAGTTAATGAATGGGGCTTCTACTTCAAGATAGTGAACTGAACTGTTATTTTACAGATGTGAGAACTGTAGCATTCCTAAATAATTCCAGCAAGTGACACCTCAGAATGGGGTTGTTCTCCTATTAATACATTATCACTATAAAATTATCACCCATTGTCCTGATAATATTCTTTGTAAGTGTGTGTGCATGTGTGTGTGTGAGAGAGAGAGAGAGAAAGAGAGGGTAAGAGTGAGAGAGAGAGAGAGATACAGGATCCAGGATCTAATCAAGTATCACATTTCATTTAATTGACATGTTTTTTTTTTAATTTATTTTATGCATACGAGAGCTGGGGTACAGGCCAGAGTCGCGGGACATGAGAGGATTCACCAGAGACAGAGCCGGGAGCAGAACAGGCAGATTGACTGAAACACACTGCTGAGGGCAGCAGCGGGCGAGGCAGGAGAGGTCTGCCTCACCATGTGGGTCCCCTCCCTGGCCGGGGATCAAACTCCCACTGCTGTGCCGTGCATGCTTCACAGTGCTGCGCTCAACCCGCTGCGCCACCAGGGAGGCCCTTAATTGACATGTTTCTTGAATAATTTCCCAACCAGCCATTTGGTCTTTCATGATATTGGCATTTTAAAGGAAACTAGGTGAGTTGTTAATAAATATCCCTTAATTTAGATTTTTCTTGTTACTTTGTCATGCTTAAATTCAGATTAATGGTGTGTATGTGTGTAGAAATACAACATAGAAATTGTTTTCCTTCTCAGTGTATCATATCAGGAGATAAATAATGTCAGCTGGTTCCACTTTTGGAGATACAAATTTGAGCACTTAGTTTGAGCATTTGGGATTTTTTCATTGTATTCCTAACCTGCCATTTGGTCTTTAATGTATTTGGTATTTCAGCAGTTACTTTTCTGTACATACTGTGTGGCTCATTCTTGGAGACCATGAATGTCGTGTTCTTAACAGTATTAAACCTAATGTGTTATATGATACATTGCTTCTTGCATGGGGCAGTTATTACTAAGGAAGTTGCAAATGGAAGTTATATAATAATATAATTTTTTCCTACATGTAGTAGTTGGCTTTCTGTCCATTTCCTTTAGTTAAAAAAAATTTATCAGCATGGACTCACACATTCTTTTTTAATCAATATATTATTATTTATTTGATCCCAAACTTTCCTTAATTTGACCAGTGGGAGAATTTTCATGCTAGCTCAGGTTTCCTTTTGGCCTGGTTCTATCAATTTATGAGCACTTCTTTACTTCAGGCAAAAGAAAATTTCCAGGTTTACTTTGAACTTTCTTTGCCCCATCCCTAAATTAACCATTTCTTCAAAGAATATAATTTCTTGTGAGTGGGGAATAGTTTTTAGAAACAAGATCTGAACACTGACTCTGCTCATTGCCAGTTAATGTATGTTTACATGCATATAGGTACATAAAATAGTATGTACATAAAATATCAGCAGGTATCAGCATAATAAATATAAATACAATACATATACATATCTCTAATTCCAACCCAAAACCATACCACAGGAATTTTTTTCTTTTTAAAATTTTTTTCTTTATTTATATATATTAGACATCAATTGTAATCCCCATGTACTCCCAATCACCATTTCACCAGTGCACCATCACCTCAGTCCCTTGTGCTCTTACCTGCCCTTAACCCTCTCCCTACCTCCTCCCTACCAAGTGTCCCCAATTTGTCCTTGTCTTTTTGTTTTTGTTGTATTTTTATTATTATTGTTGTTGTTATTATTCTTTTCCTTGATTCTTATTTGGTTCCCTTATAGTCCTCCTAGGTGGGGGAAACCAGTATTTTTCTTTTGCCTTCTGACTTTAAATAAATAGACCTTTTAAAAAAAAAGTGCAGATATCTCTTTCAACCAGTATTTTGGTATTTCTTGGGGAGAGTCCTAGGAGTGGTATCTGGATCATATGGTAGGTGCATTTTTAATATTTTTCCCAAAAGAGTAGTAGGGTTCCTTTTTCTTCACATTATCACCAGCTTTTGTTCTTGGTCCTTTTGATATGGTCCATTCTCACAAGTGCGAGGTGGTACTTCCTTGTGGGTTTCTTTTAAAATTTTTTTCTTTATTTATATATATTTGACATCAACTGTAGTCCCCATGGATTTCCCACCACCATTTCACCTGTGCATCATCACCTCAGCCCCTTGTGCTCTTACCTGCCCTTAACCTTCTCCCTCCCTTCTCCCTACCAAGTGTCCCCAATTTGTCCTTGTCTTTTTGTTTTTGTTGTGTTTTTATTATTGTTGTTGTTGTTATTATTCTTTTTCTTGATCCTTATATGGTTCCCTTATGTTCCTCCTAGGGGGGAAACCATCTGGCATTTTTCTTTTGCTTTCTGACTGATTTTGCTGAACATAATCCCTTCCAGCTCCATCCATGTTCCTATGAATGTGTCTAGTGTATCTTTTTTGATTGCTGAATATTATTCCATCGTGTATATGTACCACAGCTTCTTGATCCAATCATCTGTTTTTTGGGCATTTAGGTTGTTTCCAGGTCTTACCTATTGCAAAGAGTGCTGCTATAAAGATAGGGGTGCAGGTATTCTTTTGAATCAGTGTATTTGTGTCTTTTGGGTATATTCCTAGGAGTGGGATTGCTGGATCATATGGAAATTCTATTCTTAGTAGTTTGAGGAACTGCTTTTGGGGGTCCTACTTAAGAAGGTTTGCTAAAGTCCCTCTAAGGAAGTGATATTTGAGATGAAAACGGAAGGATACTAGGAGTCAGTCATGCAAAACTCTAAAAACAGATCATTACAAGTAGAGGGAACAACAAGTGCAAAGGCCTAAGGCAGAAATACGTGTGGTATGTTTGAGAAACAGAATGTCCAGAGTGACTGGAATGTACTGAACTGGCAGGGAAGTTATCTGAAATAAAGTCAACGAGGCAGAAAGGGGCCTTTTCATGTATAGAGCTATATAGGATATGATGAGGAGTTTGGAATTTATTTTAGTACAATAGGAAAACATTGGGAAAATTTTTTCATTATTCTGGAATCCATTTATTTCATCAACAGATTTACATTTGACTATAAACATGCAGTTAGATTATTGTAACAACAACTAATGAAGAATGAAAATTGCATTTTGAAAATGTCACTTGCTACATGTTGAACAAAAATTAAAAACAAATTTTCTGAGCATGCTGAAATTATGTTAAAATCTCCTTTTTTCATTCTCATCATTACCCCTTTGTAAATTTGGTTCTTCCTTATAAATAATAAACACAAAACACACCACTTTAGCTATACTGATGGTGGACACTGGAAATTCTTGAGAAGGGGTCTATGATAATTGATGTTTCAAAATATTACTCTGGACATTAGATAGAGAATGAATTTTTGAAGGGCAAGGAAAAAAGGGAGAAATAGTTAAGGAGATGTTATAATGTAGACAAGATAAAAATGATGACTTAGACTAGAGTAGCAGATGAGATAGAAGAAAACAAATTTGAGATTACAGAGGTAGGGTAATTGGACTAATTTTGAATTCTCAGATGGTTTTTATACTCTGCTATTATATCCTATGCATGGTGCTAATTCCTGGAGATAGAAACATTAAAAAGATACAAGCCCTACTTCTAAAGAATTCACAATTTAATAGGGGAATAGATAAGTAAACAAACTGAATACAGTGTGAATGAACACATAGTACTAATGTTAATAGTAGTAGTTGCTAAATAGCTAAATTCAATACTAGATAAAATAGAGATATGCTGAGGAAGGAGTGATGTTGCCTGAGAACAGGGAGTTTTTACAGGAATCTTAGAGGACACACTTATAGTTTTTTTTTCCCATTTGAGTTCTAATTTACATATAACATTGTGTAGGTTTCAGGTGTACAGTATGTTGATTTAATACATATTTGCAAAATTAGTACATTACAGCATTAGGTAGCAATTCCATCATGTTACATAGTTATTACCATTTCTTTTTGTGGGGAAAACATTTCAGATTTGTTTCCTTAGCAGCTTTCAGGTATATAGAATAGCTTATTAACTATAGTCACCACATAGTACATTAATTCCCTAGAACATATTCACCTTATAACTGTATAGCTTTACACTTTGAGCAAAGAGAGCTGTCTTTAAAGAATAAAGGAGCAGTGTATGAAATAGGAATATGTGCAAGAAATAGCTTTGTGAATTCCAGAAACACTTAGGATGACTGGAACCTGGAATTTAAGAAAACTAGTAATGTCAGATGGAAACAAATAAGGGATATTAAGTGAGGAGTAGTAATTCTTAAATTTACAAATACATTGCATCACTTTGACCTTATAAGGAAGTAGATAAATTTGAAGAATGCAAAACCAGAGGTAGGAGGTACTCCCACTTTCAACCATGAAGTAATAACAGGGACTAGATTTACCTTTCCACTTAACCAGAAAACGCAAAATCCACGAAACAGTATTTTCAGACATTGGGCAACAGAATGCACAACTATGAACCCTGAGAATGAAGCAGGCCATTTGATTTCCCCAATGTGCACCCTGAGAGAGACTTTACATTGCAGAGAGAAAGGAAATTCAGGCTCTGGTGGGCTTGTTGCGTTCAGGAGTAGTTTTGGGGACAGAGGGTAGGTGGGAGAAGCAGAATTGGTGGGACAGAGTGCTAGAGAGGAAATACCTGCATGAAAAGCTTTGGGGATCTGTGAAGGGTTCCTCCTGAGTCTTTGGCTGAGTATTGATCTGTTCTGTGCATGCAAATAAACTGCTGGAACCTGGGGAAAGAGTGTTAGAGAGCAGTCCATCAAACAATTCCCTCAGCTCACAGAGGAGGCTGGGAATATTTTGTATGCAAAGTCAAAGTAGGAAGATATCATAAGACACAAGGCATCAGACAGAGGTCTCAAAAGATGAATGTTTTAGTAGTGCAGTTATATTCAGCCTAGACTCAAAAGTCTGGCCTGGGTGCAATCTAAAAACAATTTTTTGGGGGCACTATCAATACTTGTTTACTCTGGGAATTCACTTACAATTTTCACATTTTTCATGGAGATTTTCTGTATTTTAAAATACAAAAACAAGAAAACCAGATATTTTCCCCAAGGACACAGTGTTACTACTCTCCAGTTGTTTTTGTTTTATTTATTTATTGCATAGAAGAACTGGGATGTATGCCAGAGGTGAGAGGATTCACCAGAGACAGAGTGGGGAGCAGAACAGGCGGATCTACTGAAACACACTGCTGAGGGGAGCATCGGACAAGACAGGAGAGGTCCGCTGTGCCATGTGGGTCAGCTCCCTGGCTAGGGATTAAATTCAGGCTTTAGTGGTGATAGCACATAAATTTAACTCTTAGGCCACCAGGGAGTCCCCAGTTGTTGTTTTAATCTTTGGGTTATTGATGAGGAGATTGTCATGATCTTCAAACAAATGTGATGTGATGATTTCCTGAAGTCGTAGAATATGATGCAACAATTTTGGAAGAACTTTTTCCAATTTTACTGAAGTATAACTAATTGTATATATTTAAAGTATACAAAATGATAAGTTATATACATACACACTGTGAAATATTTACCACAATCAAGTTAATTAAAAGAATGGTCACTGCACAGTTATTTTTTGAGTGTGTATGATGAGAATGCTTAAGATCTACTCTCAGCAAGTTCAAGTGTATTATAGAGAATTGTGAATGACAGTCACTTGACTGTACATTACACCCTCAGAGTTCATTTATTTTATAACTGAAAGTTTATATTATTTGACCAACAAAGTTTATATTATTTGACCCCCTTTTCCCCAATTTTCTAGATATCACATATAAAATATCCCATAATACCACTTGTACCCAGATATGTCTTCCTCTGTATGATTTATTTCATTTAGTATAATGCCCTCCAGTTTCATCCATATTGCAAACAGCAGGAGTCCTTCTTTTTGTGGAATATGTACCATATTCCACTGTATATGTGGACCATTATTTAAAAATCCATTCATCTGTCCTGGGCACTCAGGTTGTTTGCATGTCTTGGCTGGCATGAATAATGATGTAGGGAACATGGGAGTGGAGCTACCTCTTCAAGATGCTAATTTTACTTTCTTGGGAGTATATCTAGGAGTGGGATTGCTGGGTCATATGGTAGTTCTAGTTCCAATTTTTATTTTCTATTTTTAATTTGTTGAGGCACGTCCATACTTTCATAATGGCTATAATAATTTACATTTCCACCAGTAGCATTCTCTCTTCTCCACGTTCTCTCCAATATTTCTCTCATCTTTTTTCCTAATAACTATTCTGACAAGTGTGAGGTAGATTTATCATTGTGGTTTTAATTTGTATATCCTGATGATTAGTGATGTGGAGCACCTTTCATGTACTTATTTGTTATTTGTATGTCATCTTACATATGTGTGTGCATCTATTCAGGTTACTTGCTCTTTTTTAAATTGGATAATTGGATTTTATTTTTTGCTATTGAATTGTTAAGTTCCTTATATATTATAGAAATGAATACCTTTAAAATTTTTTATTATTATTTATGGTTGGGTTACAACATTGTATATATCTTAGGAATGTAGGGTCACATCTCTACAAATACATGTTATCACATCTTGCCTACCAACAAAGACCTAGCAATCCTTTTCCATTATTCATTAGGTCTCTTCCCCTTTTTGCTCATACCCCTAAAAACTACCCTTTTGGTAGCCTCAGTTCTGTAGGCAGAATTTGATTGTGGTAATAGGAACAATATTCTAAGTTATGTAAAAATGAGAACTTATAAAATTACAAGGGAACCATGCCAAAGTCAAGAACAAAAGTTAAAAATAGGCTTCAGGGATGGTAGCCAGTCATAGAAATAAAATCTTGCCAGGGTAAGCAAAAAGGGGAGTTTATAATTAGGATACAAGGGTTTTCTTACCAAGCCAAGGGCAGGATTCATGGAGGGCTGGAACAAGGGGATGGAGCACTATTAAAATGACAGGAATCACGTTTTCTCCTGATTTCTGCTTTCCACCTTGCAAATGCTTCATTGCTCTTGCATTGCAGATTTGCTCTATTTATTTCCCTTCCAAACCACAAGATGGGACGTGCAGCCTATAGTTCCCCACTTTATATTCCTTCTATGCCAGAGAAAATTCAAGGAAAGAATCACTTATCTCCAAACCCAAACGCCTAAGGAAGTTTTAGTATCTTAAAAATATTAGAGGCAACTTCCTTCACAAGATAGGCAATAAGATATGTAGGACACCAAGAGACAAAAATCATTTAATTTTTTTAATGGGTTCTTATAGACCTTGAGCTAAAATAAGTACTTAGATTTAGGGTGGCTATAGGGAGATGTTCTCATAATGCATAAGCATACTGTGTAGAAATGACCAGTTGCTTCAAAAAAGATGTGTTCTAATCCTTTTTGATATTTCCCCTGGGACAGAAGTGATAAGCCTAGATAATGCTATTATTTACTTGAGACAAATTTCATTTATTGTAGTAGGTATGATGTATCTGTTGTGATGAAATGGTATCGTCCCAAGCTCTTGGTATGAGTAATTATTTTTTTAAAAGATTGATTTATTTATGCATACAAGAGCTGGGATACAGGCCAGAATTGCGGGAGGTGAGAGGATTCACCAGACAGAGTGGGGAGCAGAACAGGCAGACTGACTGAAACACACTGCTGAGGGCAGCAGCGGGCGAGGCAGAAGTCTGCTAAGCCATGTGGGTTCCCTCCCTGGCTGGCAACAGGGATTGAACTCATGCTACAGTGGCTGCGGTTTGCTTCATAGTGTGTTGCTTAACCCACTGTGCCACCAGGGAGGCCTGGTATGAGTAATTTAAGAACAAAAAATTTATTATTTTTTGTTGTTTTTCCCAGGAGAAAAAAAAAGGAGAAACTAGTTATATGGAGAATATTTAGGAGAAAGGGCAAAAAAGGTTAATTACATGGTGTGTGTCAGAAACCCATCAAAACCATAAATAGAATTAGATGACAGAAAAAATAAATAGATAACAGAGAAATTCTGATTCATCTAATTGATTCAGGTGCCTGTGTACATAGCTGCTTCCATTGTCATCATGGTGGCGTGAAGGATGGGGGTTCACTCTTAGAACTAGATATAGGAGAAGAGAAAGAAAATTATTTTCTGGCTTCTTCAGAATATTCCAAGCTCCCCTCAAAGATCAATCCTTTTTGTTTTTGCTTACCAAAATTGTGACATACTAAGATTTGAAATACAGATGACTTATGTATTTAAAATTCAAAAAAGCTGGTAGATATATTCCATCCAGCCTGACCTACATTAAAATAAATTGAAAGTGTCAAAAGTATAAGGAAGTGCTCTGAATTCTTTATTAAAAATATAGTTGTGCCGAAGATTTCTTAAATTAATTCTTTTGTATACTGAAATACATTTGTATTATTATGTCTTTTGATGAGATACAAGAAGTTTAGTGTTCATGACAATACTCTAGTTCTTATAATTTTGTTTCTAGAAATAAGAATAGGCACTAGGAACACTCTATGGTAAAGAATAAGAAAAGAAATATAATCGTGGACATGTTAAGAGACTCAGAAGCTGGTAATTCAGTTTTAACTTTACATGATTTCAATGTATACAAAGTTTCCCCCCAAATCATTCAATATTATGTTGAAGGTTTTGTATTGCTACCTCTGTATTTCTTTGTGTAAATATTTCCTTAGTGTTGTCATCTTTTTGATCATCATAAAGTGTCTTATTCAGTACATTTTGAGTACATTCATCTAATGAAATGGTTGACAGATATGAAAATACTTTTTCCATTAGAGGTCCCCTGAGAAGAGGCACTGGTGAGTTCTTTTTTGATTGAGAATCATCAGAAAACCAGTCATCAGCTGCTTCTATACTTTGGCTATAACAAGAATCTGATGGTAATGTTGATAGACTTAAGGTAGCACTGCTGCGATTTGTTGCCAAGCTAGTCTCTGAGGGATCACAAATAACCTTTTTCGTTGCAAGGCAGAACTCATCTTTAGAATGATCTTCAATTGCTGTAAAAGAAAATTAGATTTACTCTGAATATTACATATTCATGAGCCAAAGCTTAATTATAAGAATAATGTTTCTTTTTAGAATGCAGACTCTTTATGACCAGGAGGATGCTACAGTGAAAATTCTGAGTTGCTATCATGTGTGCAGTGCTAAATTTGTAACTGGGAATTGGCAATATCTTCATGATAATCAAGATTAGAGAAGTCTGTTCTGAATAACATTAACCTATTTAATGTTATAAAGCCTACTTCTTTTTTTTTTTAGATTTATTTATTTATGCATATAAGAGCTGGGGTACAGGCCAGAGTCTAGGGAGGTGAGAGGATTCACCAGAGACAGAGGGGAGAGCAGAACAGGCAGACTGACTGAAACACACTGCCGAGGGGAGCAGCGGGCGAGGCAGGAGAGGTCTGCTGCGCCATATGGGTCCCCTCCCTGGCCAGTGGCAGGGATCTAACTCGTGCTGTAGTGGCTGAGGTTTGCTTCATAGTGCGTTGCTTAACCCATTGCGCCACGGAGGAGGCCTATAAAGCCTATTTCTAACATTATAAAGCCTATATATAGCTTATTTCTAGCTATATATAAACTTTATTTAGTTCTTATATAGGCTAGAAATCTTAGTTCTTGAATGTTCCTTTAAATAGTTTAATTATTTTAAAAATTATTTAATTTAAATATATATATACTTCCTTGAGCAGATAGGCTATAAGATGTTTGTCTGCAATGGGAAGGGCCTGTGGATTGGCTTTATACCAATAAAAGTAACAGCATTCCCGTACAACATTACAATTTACAAACTTGATTGAAATACTTCTATATCTCATTTTTCCACTCAATAATTCATCAAGGTTGTTATTGTTAGCACTTCACAAAAGAGAAGACCGGGCCTGAGACTTAGAGAAACAACTCACCACAAATAAAATAAAAAAGTGTACTTCAATATAGATTTTTGATACTATAAGCCTCTAGCGCTTCTACCATTACATTATTTATGCTACTGATTGACATTTTAAAATGTGGTGTTTTAGCAAATATCATAAAATATCTTTAATAATATTTACATATTAACTTATAAATATGAAATAATTTATGAAACTGGTTTAGATATCTTTTTACATTTATACTTAACATTTCTAATGTTTATAGGAGGGTAATATTTCAAGATACTAAGACATAATATGATATATGTAAAGACATAATATGCAATATATTACACAATATGTAATATATATGACCTTTTGCTCTCCAGAAGTTCTATACAGCATTGAGTATGATGCCTTTGGGTATAAATAGGAACAAAAATTAAATCTCACATTTTAATATAAGGTGATAGTGGAAGATTTGTTTTCTAAAAATATATATACATTCACATACTAATAAAATAATTTTTACTTATATTATCATGGTTTATAAAAATACTTGGGTAACATTTATAATAACCTCTTAACTAAGATATGAATGTATAAATTGATTACAATTTCTTTTAATAGAGAGGAAAAGTACCTTTTGTTTGTGCTGTTTCCTTTCTTCTTTGCTCCTCCTACATAAAAAATATTATTTGCATTAAAAAAATAGTTCCTGTATCATTTCTTCAATATATAGGAGAATAATATATTTTAACATCATAACAAATTATGATAGATTTTTTTTCTGACATGAATTAATTTCATTAAAATATATTGACAGAAAAGAAAAAGAGTTGAGTTATCAGGAAAAAGAATATAGACTGGTTCAAGAAGGCAGTCTCCAGGAGAGGAATGCAATAGAATTATTTCTCTCTCTCCTCTCTCTAACTTAAAGTTAGTTAGAACTACAGAGAACAAAAACAGTAACTAGAATTTCCTAAACTTACTCATTTCATTAACCAACAGCAACAAAATAAAAGTGAGTGAAGGCTTTTACAAAAATTCAACTCTTTTGAAGCAAAGTATTTCCTCAAACAATAGGCCAGTTATAGTCTGGGAATCTGGTAGTGTAGCATTTCTCCAACTTAGAACATTAGAATCACCCCTTGTGCTTGTTATGCTGCTGATTCTTTGGTATAATATCAGAGAGACCCTATTGCAACAGATTCTCTGAGAGTGGGGCTTGAGAGTATATATGGTAACACACTCAAGTGACGTTGATTCAGGTTTTTCTTCAAGCACTAAACAATGGAGTAGTGCATAGTGTCTGAGATGGAGTGAGTGAAATTGAAAGTGGGATATATATATATGTAATATATATACATACACAGGATATATAGAATAACATCTATTCACACATACATAAGATATACAGAATAGCATTTTTTTCACAAAAGCTTTGTCACTTTTACTTTATATAAAAGCCAACATAGATAAGTTCCTGAACTTACCTTGCTTGAATTTAAGATAAATTCAGTGTGTGACTCCTGTATAAATTGTGTTAGAACATTGCTTCTCAGACTTATGTGCCTATTTACCTTGGTAAGCTATAGATTTTGACTCAGTAGGTCTGGGATTGGGTCTGAGATTCTGCATAACAGATTCATAGGTAATGCTAATATTGTTGGTCTGGGAACCAGACGTTTTAAGGCTGAGACTGAATCAGATTCTACCAAAATTAAGGGAATGACAAAATAGGCCATCCATGTTTTCTTTTCTCTTACTTTATGATACATTGTAAAAATGAACAGACAAGCCACAGTCTGGGAGAAACATATGTATAACATATGGTCCTCACAATAGACATATATCCAAAATATATTAAGAGCTCTTACAAGTCATTAGCTTAAAAAACAAACAAAACAAACCCAACAAACAGAAATTTAAAAATAGGCAGAAGACTGCAACAGGTAGGTCACCAAAATAAATAAATAAATAAATAACACTGGCCAAGGAAGGTACTTAACACCTTTAGCTATCAGGTATGTATAAATTAAAAGCTTATTGAAATGCAATTTAAAACCCACTAAAATGACTAAAATAAAAAAAATAGTATTAACACCAAATGTTGGCAAGGATACAGAACAACTAGAACTCTCACTTATTGCTCATGGGACTGAAGTAAGTTACGATC
The DNA here is from genome assembly GCA_019455555.1 of Galemys pyrenaicus. Classification (NCBI taxonomy): domain Eukaryota; kingdom Metazoa; phylum Chordata; class Mammalia; order Eulipotyphla; family Talpidae; genus Galemys; species Galemys pyrenaicus. The sequence goes on along the minus strand of JAGFMF010011617.1, from coordinate 994,739 downwards.
ACTTTAGAAATGTGTTTGACAGTTTTGCATAAAGTTATACATGTCTTCACTAATTCCATGCTCAGGGATTTTCCCCATGGAAAATGAAATATATGCTCAATGAAAGTACATGGATATTAAGAACAGATTTATTTATACTAGTCAAAAACTGAAAATAATGGAGAGCCCAGAAATGAATCCACACATGTATGTCAATTGCTTTATTATAAAGAAGTCAAGAATCTATTATGGGGGAAGAACAATCTCTTCCATAAATGGTGTTAGGAAAATTGCACAGCCACATGCAAAAGTATAAAACTGGACCACTATTGTACACCATACACAAAAGTTAAAATAGATCAGCTCTAATGTAAGACCTGAAGTCATAAAACTCTTACAAGAAATTATGGTGGTAAGCTCTTTGACATAGGTCTTAGCCATGACTTTTTTTTGCATCTGGCTCCAAAAGCAAATGCAACAAAAGTAAAAATCAGTAAATGAAATACATCAAAGTCAAAAACTTATGCACAGCAAAGGAAAACTATCAACAAAATGAAAATATCTCAAATGGAAGAAAACACTTGAAAATCATATATCTGATAATAAAATAACATCCAAAATAAAGAATGCATGCAACTCAATAGACAATAATAAATTGATTTTAAAAATGGGCAGAGGATCTGAAAAGACATTTTTCCAAAGAAGACATGCAGAAGGCAAAAAGACAAATGAAGAGGTACTCAACATCAGGAATAATCAGGAAATGCAAATCAAAACTACATTGAGATTTCACCTCACACCTTTTGGAATGGAAATTATCAAAAAGGCAAGAAATAACAGTTGTTGGCAAGATTGTGAGAGAAGGGAACTTTTGCACACTGTTGGTAATGTAAATTGGTACAACCATTATGAAAAACAGTATGGAGTTTCCTCAAAAAGTGAAAAATAGGTCCACCATGTGACTTAGCAATCCCATTCCTGGGTATATACCTGAAGGAAATGAAATTACTAACTTGAAAAGATGCCTGCACCCACCCCCAGGTTCATTGCAGCATTAATTATAATAGTCAAGTCATGAAAACAATTTATGTATCCTTCAGGGGATGGTTAAAAGAAATGTGGGATTTATATGATATATCTTTTTCCCACCATTTTCTACTATGAACTAGGCTCCAAACATAACATTATTACTGAACATAACACTTCCTTTCATAACTATTTTTCATCCTCTTTCTTCTTGGCAAACTCCTATTCATTTCTCAAAACCCAGCTAAAAATGTTTTCTCTCTGAATCCTTCCTCAGTTGAAGTTACTTTGTCTGATTTCTCCAGTTTTGTGGCTCATCATATTGTGTTTTAATTTTGTATGTTTTTCTTTTCAGTATTAACTTTGAACTTTTCTAGGCCTGGATTTATATATGCATATACAGCCTCAGTGCCAAAACTAGTGTTGCTATAGTTAAGGCACTCAAAAAATGTTTATTACAAATGAACACTGACTTCAACTTGAATTCAATATTCAAGATGTACTTTAAGATACTGGCATCTAGCAGCGTTGCCATTTATCTATGCATGTTGTAAGACCATAAAAGTATAGCAGGTTTTGGAAGAATGTTGTTTCATTCAAAGTCATTTTATTGTAGTGTTGATGAGACAAAAAATGATGCCGAGGGGGCTACTGTTGGTATGCAATTTTCAGGTTCTCCCCATTTCTGTGTGGGTTTTCTCCAGGTTCTCTGTTTTTTTCCCCACATCCCCAAAATGTGCACATTAGGTTCAATTGCGTGTTGAAATTATTCCAGGAGAGTGGGACGGATGTTAGTGTACCCTAGAATGGAGTGGTAAGCTGTCCAGAGTTCCTGCCTTTTGCCTTGAACTGCCAGGATTGGGCTCTAGCCACCAAATACCCTGAACTGGAAGGAGTACATGAATTAATGAATACAAATTATGTTTAATATTTTAAATGTTGGGAATCTTTAGAAGTTTGATGATGGTTTTGTGACTAGAAATATGCTATAGGAACTTCACTTCTGTTTTTATCAAGTAGCCTATGGTAAAATACTTTTCATTACATGCCTTTTCACTTAAAGTCTCCATTCCCAAGTCAACATTAAATGAGGACTTAACTGCGTTTGCTGTTTAGTTATACCATAGTTTTATTTTATTTATTTCTCCCCCTACTCCCTCACCATAGTTTTAAATTTCTACTTTTAGTTCGTGTAATGTGACATTTACCACATTGCAGGAAGTTAATTACGAATCTGCTTTTCCTACGTGTACTACACTAGCATTGCCAAGGTCTGGGTCCCATCTTACTATCCTCAGCCGGCCAGTTTAGAGTTTGGATACAATGAAGGCTTAATGAATCTTTGCTAAGTTGTATTTAATTTTGATTAGTTGGTTTGGTTAGGTTATCTGGCTATCTGAGTATCAACTAATCTCCAAATTTCTATCCTTTGATAGCCTAGTAATTTTGGTGGATTTTTTTTTCCTTATCCATTTTCCCTCATCTCTACAACAATTCCAAAAAGACAAATGTAGGTTCTCAGGCTAAAGATTATAGAGATGCCACTGTAGGAGACATTTTCATTTAGTTTTCCACTTTCCTATAGATTAATTCTAACTGCTTTGGTTAATTTAAATTTAGCTTCATGTTTTGTATCTCAAATTTAAAATAACTGTGTATAATCCATGTTTAGAATTTAATTTAAAGACAACAGTGGGACCTTCTTGGTGGTTCAAGAGGTTAAGGTGCAGCACTATGAAGCTATCTGCAGCCACTGTAGCATGAGTTTGATCTCTGACCAGAAAGGTCACCCACATGGCACAGCAGACCTGTCCTGCCTCACCCACTGCTCCCCTCAGCAGTGTGTTTCAGTCGATCTTCCTGTTCTGTTCCCCACTCTGTCTCTGGTGAATCTTCTCACCCCCGCACCTCTGACCTGTGCCCCAGTTCTTGTATGCATAAATAAATAAATCTTTTTTTAAAAAATAAAGACAACAATGCTTATGGCATGGTGTTAAAAGAAATTGTTTGACTGCATGGTATTGGAACAAAAACAGACATATAGACCAATGGAATAGAATAGAAAGCCCAGAAACAAACCCACAAGCTTATGAACAACTTAATCTTTAACAAAGAAGCAAAGAATATGCAATGGAATAAAGACAACTTGTTCAATAAATGGTGCTGGGCAAACTGGACTGCTACATGCAAAAGAATGAAACTAGAATACTGCCTTTCACCATGTACAAAAATCAACTCAAAATGGATTAAGGACTTA
>JAGFMF010011617.1:959699-990979 GCA_019455555.1 Galemys pyrenaicus | reverse complement strand
ACTAAGAATGGAACTTCCATAGGATCCAGCAATCCCACTCCTAGGAATATACCCAAAAGACACAAATACACCGATTCAAAAGAATACCTGCACCCCTATCTTTATAGCAGCACTCTTTACAATAGGTAAGACCTGGAAACAACCTAAATGCCCAAAAACAGATGATTGATTGGGAAGTTGTGGTACATATATGCGATGGAATACTACTCAGCAATCAAAAATGAAAACTAGATGCATTAATAGGAACATGGATGGAACTGGAAGGGATTATGCTCAGCGAAGTAAGTCAGAAGGCAAAAGAAAAATACCAGATGGTTCCTCCCCTAGGAGGAATATAAGGGAACCAAATAAGGATCAAGGGAAGGGAATAAGAACAAAAATAATAATAACAATAAAGACACAAAAACCAAAAATGAAAAAGACAAGGACAAATTGGGGACACTTGGTGGTGAGGGGGGAGGAGGAGGGTTGAGGGCAGACGGGAGCACAGGGGACTGAGGTGATGGTGCACTGGTGATATGGTGATGGGGAATACATGGGGATTATAATTGATGTCAAATATATATGAATAAAGGGGAAAAAAAGAAATTATTTGAAAAGAATGCTATGAAATATACTCTACCTGTAATTGGAATTTTCCAGTATGAAAATTTCGAGAAATAAAAACACACTGAGGAGATTTAACCTTCACCTTTGATGGCCTTTGCCTACATTGCACATCCGTTGCTTGAAATTTGGAATTTTGAAATATTTCTCTGAAAAATATTTTATAAAAAATGTTAGTAAGCATGAATTATGAACCAATTAAAATTGTTCAATAGTTATATGTAAATGTTTAAAAGTTGAAATAAACATATTACTATTTAAAAATACAAATTAGCTTATATCTTCCTATGTGTCACTGATTTCATTACACCTGTTTTATTTGTAGAATGGTAAATTAAGATACTTCTTGTACAAGGTTAATATTTCCAATTTGAAGGTTAACCACAAGTTTTTAAATATTCTTCTTCTGGTTGTGAGGGAATCCATTAACTTTAATGTCATTCCTTTCATAAATTTGCCTTTAACGGCAAAAGAAATTAATTTAATTTTCACGGCTCAATTTTTTTTAAAAAAGTTTTACTAATGTATGCATAGAAGAACTGGGGTATAGTGCAGGGGAGTGAGGATTCACTGAGATAGAATGGGGAACAGAACAGGCAGATCCACTGAAATACATTGCTGAGGGGAGCAGCAGGTGAGATAGGAGAGGTCTGCTGCACCACATGTGGGTCATGTCCCTGGCCGGTTAACCCTTGGGCCATCAGGGGGATCCAGTACATTTATCTTAGTAGGAAAAAATAAACTTCTTTGACCCCACATTCTCCTTCAGTGATATGCTCCCTGTCTACCTCTAACACGATGGTCTAGCCACGCTGGCCTTCTGTTTATTGAACACACCAAGATCATTCCCACTTGGGGTCTTCATACTTTCTATCCTTTCAGAAAGTTCTTCTACAAAGTTTCCACATGGCTGACTCCTTTTCATCAAGTATCCAATTAAACACGGTCTACTCTAGAAGTCATTCCCGGAGCATTTGTTCACTATTTGTTCTCCTCCCAGTGGCACTGCAAGTTTATGAAACAAGCCTAGGAACCTTGTCTGACTTGTTCACAGTAAATTAGTGCCTAGGACAATGGCAGGCACCCAACAAATATTTGTTGAAAGAATGAATAAGTGAATAATTTCTATATTTTTGATTTGTGCAAGCAGATGTATTTATTCATTTGCAAGAGAGGGCACGCTGGACAATGTGTGGGAAGATCACGTTACAATATATATTTTTCACATCAGACAAAAATATTAATTTGATTAGATAATGTAAAAGCCAAATTTCAGAGTGAAAAGGAACTGAGGTGTCAGATATCTTTTTTTTTTGTCTCTGACAAAAGACTACATTTAGAACATACCAGAGCATTCTGTCAGCTCTCTTCTTCATTATCTCCTAAAGAAAGAGTGTCTTTCCTTTTCTGTAATGTTTTTAACCTTTAAGTTGATTAGTCAAAAACTTTTAAATTTTCTAGCCTTATAATTCAAAGTCCATTTTCTAAATAATAAAATGAATCTCATTATTTCTTAAAATTTTAACGTGTATATTATTACTATTATACTGTTAGGACTATCATATATGAGGACTTCTCTTTTTGGGTTATTTTACACATGTAAAGCTTTCCCTGATCAATCAAAGGGTCTATAACCAAAACCCAAATTAAAGAATCAATACTATCATATTTAAGTTTGTCATTGGAATTTTCAAAGAAAAATATATTCTAATAAACCTTACCTCCGTTTGCAAATTAGGAACCACAAAGCTGATGCCAAAGCAAAGAAACCAATTCCCAAAGTAACAGCACCAGCAGCCAGAAAATAGGTTAAGTGGTTAAAAAAACCTGTACAAATAAATTATTAAAAAATTATACATGTATCTTCATTCTTTAGGTGAAATTAAAAGACATATCTATATTTCAAATACTACTGCAGTGAAATGTTAAGATATTAAGTAGGGGGCTGGGAGACTTAATTCTGTTCTGAAGCAACACTAACAAATATCAAAATTCTCTTTATAATATGAAGAGAAAAAAATCTAAATGCTCCACATTTGGAAGTCAATTAAATAACTTAAGATGATATTACGTATGAAAAATATATAGTCCTATTTAATTATTTAGAACAGGTTTTCTCAATATCAATAATATTGATCTTTTGGACCAGACAGTTCTTGTTGAGGGACTGTCCTGTACATTTTACTGAACATGTCTACACATTACAAATATATTCTTGGTGGTGGGAGGTAGAATTACTCCCATTTGACTCGTACTGGTATAGCAGTGTAAGTGAACACCACAAAGTATCAAATGATAAAAGCAAGATAGATAAAACCCATATTTAAAAAATCAAAAAGACATAGTTCTATTTAAATATAAGATAGTAATCTATATGGACAAAGAAGAAAGAGAATACAGAGAAATAAGCTGGGGTTAAAACCACAGGTAAGTGAGGCACTGAATTCTGGAAGTAGGAATTAGCTAGTTGCAGCAGAGACAATCATGGAGACAAGACCTAGACTAAATCATACTTTGGTACAATAAATGACTTTGTATTACCAAAATCCCTGTTAGAAGGGAGTCCTGGTCTTTTGAATAAAGACCAATTCAAAAAACGTTTAAGTTGGATTATTAGTAATGAAAACAATTCAAAAATTTTAAAATGGAATAAACTCTTTTTTGAATACAAAGATTAAATGAAATGAAATTTAATACTGAGAATTCACCCAATCACATTAAGAAATAGAAATAGAAATAAGATAAATTCTGAGGCTTGGGGAAGACTGACTATATAACATAAAACTAAAAAAATAGAGAAGTAGCAGAGAAGCAATATTCAAACACACAACCTAAGAGGTTTTTACTTAAAAAGTTTTCAATTTATATATAGTAAAATTGAGGTTTTTGTTGCATAGTCCTAAAATTTTGACAAAATACAGAGAATTTTTAATCACAACCTATTTACAGAACAATTTCATCATCCCCAAAATTTCCTTGTTCTGCCTCTTAGCAGTCAAGGTTTAGTTACTGGCAACTACTGATTACTTTCCATCTCTATTCTCCATCTTTATACTGTTAACTTTTTCAGAATTTTATGGTATCACAATGCATGTGAAATTATCTGTGTTGTCACATGTATTAATAGTCTTTTTATTACAGCATAACACTCCATTTTATAGATGTACCACCTTGCCCACCTAAGAAATTTTTTTGGTTGTTTCCAGTTTAGGGTAACTAGAAATAAAACTATTATACACTTGCATCTAGGTGTTTGTTGAACATAAGCTTTATTTTCAGTAGAGTCCTGTAGGAAATATGTATTTAATTTATAAGAAACTGCTTGCTAAAACTCTGGCTTTCTCTTACAATATATGAGCGTTCCAGTTGCTCTGTATCATCCCCACTTGATATCCTCAGTTTGATTTTAACCATTCCAATAGATGTGCATTGGTATGTCATTGTGGTTTTAATTTGCATTTCCTTGGTGAATAATGACGTTGAACATCTTTTTATGTGTTTATCATCTTTATATCTTCTTCAGTGAAGTATATGTTCAAATCTATGCTGATTTTTTAGAATTTTCTTAAAAATTCTAAATACAATTTCTTAGACAGATGTGATTTGGAAATATTTTCTTCCAGTCTGTAACTTGTCTTTTCAATTTTCCTTACAATTTATTTCACAGAGCAAAACTTTTTCATTTTGATGAGTCCAAATCATCAACTTTATTTTCCTTTATGGAGCATGTGGTTCTGATCTCAGAATCTTTGTCTAATTCAGGTCATAATGATTTTCTCCTGTGTTTTCCTGTAAAAGCTTTTTGTTTTACATTTGATTTATGATTCATTTGGAATTAAATTTTGCATGAAATGTGAGGTATGGGCCAGGATTTTCTTGTTTTGTTTTGGATATGGATAGGCAGTGGTTCTAACAGTAGTTGTTGAAAACACTATCCTTTCTTCATTGAGTTGCCTTTGCACATTTGTTAAAAATCCAATTAGCTGTACTTGTATCAGTTTATTTCTGGACTCTCTATTCTGTCCCTTTGATCTATGTTGTCTATCCTTTTGCCAATGACAATAATAATATGTAATATTTAGATAGCAAATACCATATGTCAGTCACAGTCGCAATTCAAAGCATTTCATATATATTAATTTGTTCAGTTCTCACAAAACTCTGAGTTAAGTACTTTTATCCCCTCCCCTTACAAATGATGAAAGGAAAATCAAAATGATGTTGAGTAATTTGTTTAAAGGTTTATAAACAGTCAATGAGGAAGCAGTAGTAATTTAAAATTGATAAAGTCAAGAAACACTTGTGTAAAAAAAATAATGAGCACTGGAGTATGGCCTTATAATTTTCCACTCCTTTCTGTACATTCAAAATTTCTACCTTCCGTATCTTAGAAAAATCAGGGGAAAAAATTTGAAGCTTCATATGTAATTTTCTTAGATGTCTTCTATTGTTATCACTGTATAGTTCACCTAGCTTTCTCACTCTGAAGACCTCTGCCCTCCTATCCTTTTATTTTAAAATAAATACTTCATTAGGGAAGAAAATAGGTATGATTAGTACACCATCCAGACCCAGGTTTAAATAGTTTATTTACATTTCAAGAGAACTACTAAGAGGTATAAAGAAAGTGAAACCACTTATCCAAGAGAAAGACAAATTATGTATTTGCTAATGCATTCAACAAGTCAAGCTTTTTCTCTAAATCAGCCTATAAGATAAATGATTTGACTCTGATCATTAAGAGGGGTCTCTATGGCAATTTAGTTAATATATAATAAGAAATATTTTGTAAAATGGTAGTTTTCTACTTTCTCAACTTGATCCAAAGTAGATGCCTCACTTTCAATAGTTATTCTATAATATCACATTTCTTTGTCTTTAATAATTACTAGAATAAATAATCTCCTATATGTATTGGTTTATTGTATATTGTCCGTCTTCCTTTCCTGGAAGATATTCTCAGTTTTGAATCATGACTGGTTACTCAAGAAATAATGGGTTGAAATTTTAAAAACTCAAAAAAAAAAGAACAGGCTATTCAATGATAGACTCTATGATAGATGCTATTAGTACAAAAGTTAATAAGGTCGATGAGTAAGAAGATCATACATGTAAAAAATAAATGCAGTTAAAAGTATTATCAATGTTATGATGGAAATAAGAACTACAGCCAAAGGAAGATCCACAGAAAGTTTTTTTTAAGGGCTCCATAATTTAAACATTGTCTGAGAACTTTTTACTGCCAAACCCTTGACAAGAATTGGTGATTCAAAGATAAATAATATGATCATGAGTCTACATTCTGAAGGAGACAAGGTACTTATACAGATCAGTTCATGAAAAGACTCTTAAATGCTATGTGATGACCAGTTGATAGTACAATGTGAACAGAGTCAGTTTGACCAAGTACAGGAACAGTTTCATAAGGTTCACACCTGAGTTCTATTTTACAAAATGAGTGAGAGAGAACAGCATATAGTTAAGTCTTAAACCAGTTTACTCTCTTCCATCTTAAAATTCTCTCCCCACAACATCCTACAGCTTTTAATTATTCCTTTTCTTACCATTTGCTGTCAAAACTCTTAAATAAGAGTTTTTACTTCACAACTTCTATATCCATGGTTATTAACAACTTCAGTAGCACAAAATTGAAAGGTCACTAATTAACTGTACTTTCTCTATTGTTTCTGTAGATTCCTCTCCCTCAGCTTATCTATCCTTTAATATATCTGTCTAGATCTAGAAAAGCATGTTAAAATATATATGGATATATATGTAGATATACAGATATAGGTATGTAAAGGATATATAGATATGCATGCTATCTATTGATATAGCAACTATGTAGACAAATTTAACCAGGATTAGTAGGTATTTGTACCAGGAGTGTTTTCAGGTTACTTTTTTTAATAATGTTTCCTGAGCTCCAAGTTATGTTTTATTTTTTTGATTTAGTTCCAGATTTAGTTCCAGGTTTATGGTGTTTATAAGTGGTTTATTCCAATTCAACAAATATCTATTGGACACCAGATATGTGTAAGGTACTGTTTGAGACAACAAATGAGGGATTAAAAAGCTATTAGGTAAGAATAAATCCTTATCCTGAAAGTGTAAGGATCTATAATTAAATGTAAGCAGAGTATATATGCAACCAATATAAAAAGCTGACAATGCTGATATTTTATAGTTGGTCTCTGCTCTGACTAAATAGAAGGTTGACTGTATCTGTGAACTTGGAAAAGTTACTTAAGATTTTGTTTGGATTTTAAATGTTCTCACTTGAAAAATACTATATTTTACAGAATTAGAGTAAGGAATAAGTAAGATGTTATTTATAATTAAGAATACCTTAATAAATAGGAAGAAATGAATCACATAATAAATAGAAGGACATCTCAAACTTAACATACATTTACCAGGCATCAAGCAAGAATTAACAATTTTTTAGAATCTTTACTATAGAGTACCACATTCTCTGTCAACAATGTAATTAATTTTGAAATGAATAACTTGGTATATATCCTTAAAATTTAAATTTATGCTTGTGGGAATTTAAAATCACAAAGTAAATAATTCATGCATTAAAGAATGAATCAATGGAAATTTAAAATACATAGAACTAACCAATAAAGAAAGCACTTGCAACAACAAAGTTGGAGCCAAATTCAAGGGAATTATATGCTCTTAAATGCATATTTTGAAATAGAAAGCTGCAAAATAATGAGCTTAATATCCAAATTACAAGTTGAAAAGATCAGCAAAATAAGCCTAAATAATTCAGAGGAGGGAAATAATAAAGAACAGAAAATGATGAAATAAAAATTAAGATTCCAGTAAAGCCTAGTGAGATTAACAAAGCCCTAGTAATTTAACCAAATGAAAAAAAAAATAAAAGCCATAAATAAGTGATGTTAATAATGAAGAATGAATTTAATTATAGTTATAGCAGAGATTAATATTTTTATATTTATGCTAACATATTTTAAAATTTATTCTAAATTATATATACCTAAAAAGTGACTTACAAAAAGTGACTCAAGAAGTAATAGAAAGCCTAAATGAACATGTTATTCATTAAAATGAATCAGCAATTACAAAATTCCCCCAAAGAAAGTAGCAGGCCCCAATAACTTTACAATTTACTGTATACCCATGATTCAAGTATTTCTTATCTTATACAAGCTCTTCCAGAGAATAGAGATTTCTGGCTGTTTGTTCAAATACATTTTCCTCTTCTTCCCATACAAAAAGCTAGACTACATATCCCAGCTTCCCATACCATTAGGTAAAGCCATGTGACTGAGTTCTAACCAATGGAATTTGAGTGGAAGTGATGTCATAAAAAACTCCCAAGCACCTTTCTCCATGTTCCTTCTCCCTTAAGGCTGGTGGGATTGATATGATCCCCAGGGGACTTTTGAAACCATATGGTATCATGGATTTAATTGACATTTATAGAATACTCAATCCAAATAAAATGAAAATACAACATATCAGGATTTGTTTAATGACATGAAAGCAGTGTTTAAGGAAAAATCTATAGCAAAAAAACTACATATTATATTCAAAACAAACCAAAAAATGTTAAAAGCAAGTAAAAAGCAGAAAAATAACAGAGAAAGTCATTGAAACCACAAACTGGTTCTCTGAGATTAATAAAGTTGGTAACTTCTAGATAGATTGATCAACAAGAAAATGAACACAAATTACCTTTATCAGAAATGACATATATGTATATACACACCCCCCCCATATATTTGTGTGTATTATAGATCACATATTCTCTTTTTAAAAATTTTATTCATTTATGTATACAACAGCTGGGTACAGGCCAGAGTCACAGGAAGTAAGAGGATTCACCAGAGACAGAGCAGGGAACAGAACAGGCAGTAGATCACATACTCTTGATCCATGCATCTACTTTTTTGGGCATTTAGGTTGTTTCCATATATTGGCTATTATAAACACATGTTGAAATTCTAATGCTCAGTGTAATGGTACAGGAGGTCATGGGTGGGCATAGGGTAGAGCTCTCATAAATGGGATTACTTCCTTTATATATTAAAAAAAAAGACCCCTCCACATAGCTCCCAAGTCCTTTCAACCATCTGAAGAGACCACAAGAAGACATTTTCACCACACTTAACTCATGTGACTATCTTGATCTCAACTCTCCAGCCTCTACAACTGTAAAAATAAATTTCTGTTGTTTATAAACCACCTAGCTAGTGGTATTTTTAATTTTAATTTAATTAAATAAATTATTTAATAAATTAATAATTTATTTTAAAATTATTTGTTATTGTAGCTCAAATGAACTAAGATACAGAGAATGTAATCATGTATGTAGACTGTCCTATGAAATTTTAAATAAACTAGTAGAACAATTGAGTTTAACAAGTTTGCAGGATATAAGATCAATGTAAAAGAAATCACTTGTCTTTTGAAATTGTTAAACTCTTAGATGAAAATAGTGTCATGAGAAAAATGTCATGACATTTGTCTAGGAATAGGTCATGAATCTGACACCAAAGCATAGGCAAGAAAAGCAAAAATAGACTACTAAAAAATTCTGAACTATAAAGGAAAGAACCAACAGTGTGAAAAGGTAACATACAGAAACAGAAAGGTTATTTGCAGCCCATAAAGGGATAATTTCCAAAATATATAAGCTACAACCTGATGACAAAAACTAAAAACCCAATTTAGTAGCTCAATTAAAAATGGACTAAAGGGCTCTCTTTGCCCCTCTCATGTACCTGGGAGTCTTTACCTTTTACCCCTTTTCCTAAATGAACTTTAATTTCTAAGACCAAAAAAAAAAAAATAATAAGGGATAAAGACTCGAATAGACATTTTGTCAAAGAAGACATGTTAATGGTCAACAGAGGTTCAACATCATTAACCATGAGGGAACTGTAAGTCAAAACCACAGTGAGATGTCACTTCACACATTTCAGGGCTGCTATTATCAAAACAAAGCAAAAGACAGTTACGTGTTGGTATGTATATAGAGAAATTAAAACCCCATATACTGTTGTTGGGAATGCAAAATGGTGCAGCTGGTGTGGAAAATAGTATGGATATTCCTCCAAAAATTATAAATAGAATCACTAATATGATCCAGCAATCTCACTTCTGGGTATTTATCCAAAACAACTGAAAATGGATCTTGAACTTGTAGATTAACACTCCAATGTTTGTTTCACTAATCACAATATCTAATATGTGTGGAAAACCTAAATATCCATGAACAAATGGATGACTGCATAAAGAAAGGTGGACTATATTATTAAAAAATAGAAACAAGAAACCTGAAATGGAGGTTTTCATGCCTGGACCTCTCCCAGACTTAATATGTAACCTAACTGAAGTTTCAGCCTCTCCCCAAAGTGGAAATCTAGATCAATCAATCTGGAGTTTCCTGGTCCGCACTAGTGAGACAATCTGCTTGATAAGGAACTCCCCTCTCTTTACCCTCTCCCTCCCTCACTACATAACTTTCCCTGAGGGAGGGTGACTTTGGCTGAAATAATCTTTTTTTCTTTTGCTACTAACTTGTCCCAAGCACTTTCTGACTATTAAAAAACTTCCATTTTGTACAAGCCTTTGCAAAGCCTTACATCACCTTATAAACAGGTAGAAGTTGTAAAAGATACCTCAAGAGAATATGTATTTTCATACTATCATCTACAAAAATATCTGAATAGTCACTTTCCTGGGAATACTGCCTATTTTTATCACTGATTCAATGACTGAGGGTTTTCTTTTCAAACATTGCTAGGGAGTTTTGTTTATGGCTGTAGAATGTGCGGAATATTAAGATGTCATAGAACAGTCCTTGACTTTCCCTAAGGTCATCTTCCAGTTTTAAGTTTCTCTTAAGCTTCCTCTGCATTTTCCCAGATTCTCTTCGCTATAAACTTCCCTCCAAAAGGTGAATATGTCATAGACCAAAAGAGAGCTACGCATAACTTGCTAAGAATTAAAATATTAGTTTTCCTGATTTGACTTAGCCAGGTATGATATAATTGAGGCCATCCTTTGCTTTTCTTCATATAGCTTCAGCATCCTCTGGTGGGCATTAATTTATTTAATAACTTTTGGGGAAATTTTTTATAGACTTTGAGAAATAGATTTTATGGCACTTGGTGCAGGAGTAATACACTAATCTTTTTTTTTTTTTTACATTATCAGCTTCACAAAATATTATATTAGCCCTTATCATCAGATTTAAACAACCAAGAGAAAAGCAATAACTTAAGTGTAATTAGTACTAATACTACTACTAATACATGGCAATATACCATTCTGGAAAGTTTTCAATTTTTTTATTTTTATTTTTATTTATTTATGCATACAAGCACTGGGGCACAGGCCAGAGGTGCGAGGGGTGGTGAGAGAATCCACCAGATAGAGCAGGACGCAGAACAGGCAGATCGACAGAAACACACTGCTGAGGGGAGCAGCGGGCAAGGCAGGAGAGGTCTGCTACGCCATGTGGGTCCCCTCCTGGCCAGCGGCAGGGATCGGACTTGTGCTGCAGTGGCTGCGGTCTGCTTCACAGTGCATTGCTTAACCCACTGCGCCACCAGGGCGGGCCCAAAGTTTACAATTTTAATTTTAGGAAGAAAACAAATTTCTCATGCAATTTAAATGCCCTAGTTGTGCCTATTTAGTATATTTGGACTTCTGTCCCATCTACATTTGTTATCTGTTCAAAAAAATTATAAAGCACAACTATAAAAAGTAGACTGAACTATTTAAGTATAATTTTTGACCAAAATTGCTTCTACTGAGTAATACAAAATTGATGGAATATAATATTATAATTTATAAAACAAGTAGCAAATATCCTTCTTGTAGGATGTTTTACAATTACATAAATAGGTATTGGTGATGTATAAGAGAACATAGAAAAAAAGCCAGAGATTAGTGCTATTTCATTTCTGAAATCCATTCCTTTTTAGTTACAGATGTTGCTGCTTCTCAGTGAGACCTCTAATAAGCTAAGGAGCCACAAGAGAACAAAAACAGAATAGTAACTATGGTATTAACAGGAAACCCAACACCTAAGATCCCAATATCAGAGATGGGAATTGTTTGCTAGGAGAGTAAATTGCATATGACTGTTGTGTCTGTAAGTACTTATTATACCACAGAACTGAAGAGGAGGTGGGATTTAAGTCAGAACTAACTAGATGCATAAGTTGAGGGTAAGTATAAAGAAGGATGGAATAGAGTGTCTAGGAATCAAGAAAAGGACTCTAGAATTACCATATCCTTATCAGCAGAGTAATGACAACTGCTGTCTGGCCTCAAAGAATAAAACAAATACTTACACAGCCTTGAAGAGAGTAATCAGAACATTCTTATGCTACTTTAAGCTATCTTGAATAGCTGTTATTATTTGACAATTTCAAGTCTGTAAATCGCTCCTAAAATCCAGACTTTAGATAAACACACCTATTCTTGTCCACTTCCCAAAAGTTTCCATGGCAAACAATTTCTGTGTTAACTCCACTCCACTTCCACAGCCCCTTGAAATATCATTGTAAGTATTACTACTTTTACCCTTTCATTCTTTTCTAATCCTGATAAAAATTTCTGAAGAAAATATGTAAGTCATTTAACTTCATTATACATTCTGAAAGATCAAATATAGGATACAAATTAACATGACCCACTCAAAACTGGCAAAAGAACAAAAGGGAAAAAAATAAAGTAGACTAATCTGTTCCACAGCAAACTAAAACTTCCAAGCCTTAGAGAATCAGATTAGTACAATTAGCAAAGCTTATTGCAAACAACCGGATAGATGTGTCTGATTACATTAAATATACTTTTTATAATTTCATTCATGTAGCTGCATATGTGAAAGATGTCCTATTACAGTTTTGTATTCGTTTTTTAAAATTTATTTATTCATGCATACAAGAACTGGGGTGTAAGCCAGAGGTGCAGGTGGTAAGAGGATTCACCAGAGACAGAGTGGGCAGCCGAACACGCAAATCTACTAAAATACACTCACTGCTGAGGAGAGCAGTGGAAGAGACAGGAGAGATCTGCTATGCCATGTGGGCCCGCTTCCTGGCCCTCCAGGATTGAACTCATGCTGCAGCGGTTGGTGATGTCTTGACAGTACTGTGTCTAATCCCTGCTCCACCGGGGATGCCCCTGTTATAATAGTTTTTATAAATGTTTCTTGACCCAATTTTGAGACCCAGCCTAGAAACTAGTCAGTTTCCTTTCTTGAGTAACTAATTAAGTCTACACTCCAGTTCTCCCTTTGGGGCTCTCATACTCCAGGCTACTGCACACTCATTCTAATTCTCCAGAACAAGATACCCAACCACCAAGAACAGGCCCATGTTCCTAAAACTGATGAAATTATTCAAACTGGCTAATCTTAAACTTCCTTACTCTTTTGCACCCCATTTCTTGCTGCAGAAACCAAAATAAAGGCATTTGCCCACTGCTGGTCTCATCTCCTCTGCCATGTGACTGACACTGGTGCTTGCCATGAATGGGGCTGTGCAGTGTGAGATTTATCCCAGAGAGTTGTGAGTATAGTGAACTGTAAATCTCACTCTGGCTTCTTTCTTTTGATCTGCTTCTGAACTCACCATTCCTCATTCAAGGTAATATGGTCAAAACAAATGTCAAAAATAGTTGTCCATAGTTTTACCCAAGACAACTATTTTCTGTTACTCTGGGGTTGCTACAAATCAACAAAAATGACGGATGCGTCATACTTGAACAACTGCAGTGTTATTACAGCACCGTTCCAAGGAGGTATTTATTTTAGCCTTTATACTGGGCCTGGTAAGCATTTGATATTTTATCATCAATAAAATTAAGGTAGATTTAAATGTTTTCATTTTATTTATTTATTTTTTTTTAAGATTTATTTATTTATGCATACAAGCACTGGGGTACAGGCCAGAGGTGTAGGGGGGTGAGAGGATTCACCACAGAGAGCGGGGAGCAGAACAGGCAGATCAACAGAAGTACACTGCTGAGGGGAGCAGCGGGCACAGCAGGAGAGGTCTGCCACACCATGTGGGTCCCCCCTCTGGCCGGCAGCGGGGATCGAACTCATGCTGCAGTGGCTGCGGTTTGCTTCGTAGTGCGTTGCTTAACCCATTGCGCCACCAGAGGAGGCCCTTTTCATTTTATTTTGTCTCACTGAGGTAACATTGGTTTACACTGTTATTTGTGTCTTAGAGGTATAGGATCTCCTCCTTCAGGTGTTGTAAGGTTGATTTTTAAAAACGGCAATATGAATAAGCAAAGGAAAAAAACCCTTTCAAGCAATTTAAACTATCTTTTGAAGAGGTAATTACAAAAGCGTAACCATATTGGATAAACAAAGCTCCAAGGCAGAAGGGCTAACAGAAATCTAACATAAAAGGAAGCAGAAATGGAAAAAAAAAAAAACCCCACTTTATTTGCAACCATCCCTTATGCTGCACCAAAACTTTTGAAATTGAGAAATAACTGTATGTAGATCATGCTAAAATTGAACAATAAAAAAATTTGACATATTGTTTGTGTCAAACCAGGAAATGTTAAATTAAGCAATTTATTAAATGGATAACTGCCAGCATAGTTATAACACTTGATTTTTATTCTTATGGTCATCCTTGATCCCCCTCAAAAAGTATAATAATTAGCCAGGAGTAGACCCTAGAGTTACCTTTTAAATATGCCATTTTTACAGTAATCCTATTATTTGAACTAAAGTAAATCTGATGTTCTCCATCTGATGTCCTCCTCAAAGCAGAGTTGAAAAATCATTACAACCTGAGAGGGAACAAGCTTTAGTCATTACCTTTCAATGTTTTTATTAAAATATACCAGTACCATGCTGCCTCATCTTAAATATAAAATAAATCTAAGATTGACAGCAAATTTGGGGGTTACTTCCTATAGAAAGTTGTAAGCATTTCCAACTAAACTAACTTTTTTCATAAAATAGTTTTAGGCAAACTAAGAAAATCGTGGTGACAGAAACATAAAATGTGGAAGGAGGAGTAAAAGGGTAGTTTTTCTATGTAAGTGAGGTTGTTGTGGATGTCATTTTACTACTGAAATCTATTGCTTTATTTTTTCTTCAGAATTAAAGAAAAAGTGATATAGCTATAGGGTAGAAAATGTGGAAATGCTTAACTGTCAAAGGTATAGTGTGAACATTTTGGACAGATATACAGTCTGTACACTATTTGTTCAAATATTTGAGTATTAAGAAATAACATTTAAGAATAGTAACAATGTACACTCATACAGAGGAAAAGCAATGTGATCTAGATGAATAATCCATCAATTAAGGAATACATAAAAATACTATTAGTTTTCTCATCTTGTTTATCTGGCATAAAACTTCTTGGTTTTCAAACTTTAAATCCATCAAAGGAAAATTACGTTTTTATAAATATTTCTATCTTTTCCTGGATATACAAATTTATATTTTTTAAAGTATATTGCAAATCTTTATCCAGTCTTTTTGCTCAAGCTCCAAATCAAAAAAAAAGAAAGAAAGAAAGAAAAAAAAGTATATTTTTGAGAAGTCTATAGTTTTTCTAAATTTAAGTAATACACTAGTCTTGTCAGGAGAGTGTTATGAATTTTCCCACAAAAGAAGTGATTACTCTTTGTTATGTATTTGCATTACTTGAATGTGATTTAATAACTCAAATGTGATGTTGATTATAGATAACATGTCTAGATTTATAGTCTGCATTTTTTAGAATGATTTTACTTTAGATATCTGTATCTTTTGTGATTAATTCCTGCCACTTATCAATTTAAATATATCATATACAATTTTTGATTCTTTCATGACATTTTCCATTTGGCCTTAGCAATTATTATTTTGAAGATCTGGGTGAAATTCTTCCAAAATGTTCTGAAGATTTCATCATATTACTATATTTAAACCTTACATTTAAATTCCAATTTAAGTGAGTGGAGGAATTTTAGCTTTTCTTAAATCAATTCTGAAACTGTCACTCTACTTTTGCTTTTCAAAATGAATTTAATTGCTGTTCCCAAACCTGTTATTGTGTTATTGCAAAGGTTTCTTGAGTTCCTTTGTGGATGCTTGTTCTATTACAACCAAACCTACTTTTTCGGTAACTTATGACTCTTTTGAACTTTGGTTTATTTTTGTTTCACAGAGATTGGGAAGGACTTTATGTTCCCTTTTTGGGTAAATTTTGTTAAACGATTTTTCTGATAATACTTGCCAAGAGTTCTGACCATTTATTAAACTACTTGAAAACTATAATCCTCTATGACATGCTTTAAATAAGACTGTGGCATTTCCCCCCTTTATTTTCTTGTTTAGTGCATAAAAGATATTTTAAATGCAGTGATTTAAACAGATCATATGGTTTCTATGTCCTAAAACTCTGATGAATTATCTTTGAGTTAAGAAATGTTAGCAATGTACTAAAAACATCTATTTCAGTTTTAGTTTGAAATGAATGTTTTCATCGTGCTGAAGAGAGTTGGTTAAACTTAATACTGAGATGCTTATAAGTTTTTTTATTCTCATGAACTTTTCTCAGTGCATTTACCATCCGTGTGTCAGATCACTTTGCTAATATTTATTAAAATATGTTGGCTTGGTATTCAACTGTCTTCTTTCTTAAAGTAATTTAAAATTCCTTTATAATATGAAATCTGATAACTTTGTTTCTTCAAACTTATTTAATTCCCAACCATACCACATTGGCTGTCAAAGTAGAACTGTTTCTTTTTTCTTGCTTTTAAAATAAATACTTATATTTTACTAATATTTTCTTTTTGTTTACTTTACAAACTGATTCTTAAACTATTTCCAAATAAGAACTATTTTACCAATTCTTGCCTTTGTTCCTTATTTTCTGTTTGAAACTCTCTGCTTACCTATCATTCATAAAATCATTTTTCTCCCTAATACTTTAATAAATGAACTGCTTTGAAGTGTAAATCTGCTCTGAATTTAAAGATGGTAGCTGCCAAATAAAAGCAGTTCAGCACTAATATTGGTCCCCTTTTTATTTAGTCAGAAAGCATAATAAAATACAACTACTATATAACAAATCATGTATTTACAATCACTTTTTTTTAATATTAAATCATTAATTATGGTGATTAAAATTGCCTTATAAAATTCTACGAATTAGTAAAAAATATCATGGGAAAAATATGTTAAAGAATTTAGTAAAAAAATTAACTACAATTGAAAACTGCCTTACGGAAATCTGTTTCCATTACCTTAATTTAGGAAAGTAACAATCAACTATTTCATTTTTAGTTGGAAATGAATGTTTCAAACTAAATGTTTTCAAATGAATCAAAAACTACCTCATATATCAAATGGCATTAATGAGCATATTAAGGTTTGTGCATACCAAATGAGAGTGTGCATATAAAGTGCTTAGTACAGTATCTACCACTTCAGAAGTTTAATAATGCTACCATAACGATCTCCCATACTCTCCATGTCCTTCCCCTCCTCTAATCCAGCACAGTCCAAAACTGTTTACCTCTGAAATTTTAATTCCTAGCTGACTTTTGACCATAAGAGTTCTTTTTTTTCTGGTCATTATTTGAGCTTTTACTACCTAAGCCCATTATAATTTTACTTCATTGATATCTGTAAACTCCTCATTTCCCCCCAACTTATTACCATTCCCTGGATTTATTTTAGCCTACTTCTTTCCTATCACATAAAACCCCACAATCTACAAGCTTAATGTACTCCCTTAGCTTTTGTTAAAACATAGAGGTGTATCAGTCAGAGAATCTGAAGCCAGAAAATTTTGGTGTTATCATTTACTAGCTATGAAAAATGAATAAGATGTTCTGCTTCTATTGATAAGATATGCATATTGATAGGATATGATAATGTTAGACTTAAATTCAATAATATAGCACTTACCACAGAGGCCTGCATATATTAGGCCAATAAAACATAGTTCCTTTCTCCCTTTCCCTTCAGTAACTATTGCTAAATTAAATCTTTCTCTTCAAACTCTCATTTAATTTATTCAACCCACTAGCTTAGCACATGACCCAATTTCCTATTTCATAGAGAAAATTGGGTTATGTCAAAACTCCTTTGCTCGCCTCAATTATAAATTAATCTGCATAAATATTTCTCTTTATCTCCTTTCCAGTCTAAGTAGAGGAATCCTCCTTCTGTCTATGGCTTAATATTCTTTTTTTTTTTTTTTTTTTTTTTGCACACAGGTGCTTTATTTGGAGAGTGATTCTGAAACTGTGCGATAGCAGTGCTACAACATGGTGGCACTCAAAGGACAGTACAGAAGTATAAGATAGGTCACTGTCTATAGGTTCTCACCTCCACACACAATTGTAAGAGCACTCAGGCTCAGAGAAAAATTTGGTTTATTTAACAAACAGGGTAAACAAAGAACTTCTAAGATGACAAATGATTGGCTATCTTACTCCAGATGTGGCCACAGTGTTATGGCTTAATATTCTACCTGAGTTCCAGAATCATTAATCCTCATTTCTTTCTTCCTCTGTACTAATCCTTCCTGTATCTTCCCCTCTCCCCAATATAACATATAAACATTGCTCAAAAGCCTCTCCCATCTTTAAGACAAATAAAACCTTTATTATTCTTCATAGCTAAGTATCTTGGAACAGTTATTTGCTCTTACTATTTCTGCTTTCTTCCATTCACTTTCCAACACATTCTATAATTATTTCTGCCCAAACCATTCTTCTTCCAAAACTGCTCTCATTAAGGTCAAATTTATTCTCCATATTACCACGGCCAATAGATACTTCTCTGCAGTAGTGACACTGTTCACTTCATCAGTCTTATAATTCTCCTCCCCCTTGACTTCTTTGCCAGAATTTTCTTCAGGTTTCTAGTTCTTGCTCATTCTAATGCTCATCTCCCAAATGCCATAGTTCCCTAAGTCTCCTTGAATCTTTTCACCTCACTTTAATTGGTAGATCCATCATAATTGGCTGGTGACTCATTGAAATTAACTTTCTATCTAGATCTCCAGTCTAAGCTCCAGAACCTTTTACTCAAGTAACTATCACATCACTCCTTGGAAACATCCCACAAAATACCTCAAATCGAACATGCTGAAATCTTAACTCAAATTTGCTTCTTCACATATAACAACTGTTTTAGTCAATAATAAGCAATCATCTTCCATACAATTATGAAGGTTTTTCTTAATCCAGATTCTTTATCGGAACACAGAAAATTATTACATGACAATTTTCTCAAATTTTCTAAGAATGGTACACAATTATTACTATTTCAGATACACAGGAAATTAATTCATCAATATAATAGATGTGTTAGGGTACTAGGGCTTAATTCTCTCACAGAGATAGGTGCTCATTTACCTTCAACATATACGCATCAAGTTATATAGCTTTTTACCTCTTAATCTTATCTTTCACTTCACTCCCCCTGACATTCGTTGGTTTATGCTCTTGTTACTTTTTCTGTTTGTCTACAATAATTTCCTGACACTTCATTTTAGGCTCATTATTCTACATATACTCCCCTGAAGATGATATTTTCTCCTGACCTTTCTGTGTCTTTGCTGTTTCATCTCTCAGGTGTCCCTCAACTCCTTTCATCAGCTAATGATTTTTTCTTTAATTACACAAGCAAGGATTGAGTGCATATTCTTCATGAAGTATTCTCACAACTTAAAAGTATACCAAGTAAAAGGAAAATATTCCTTTATCTTGACCTCTCTCCTGAAATTCCACACATAAACTTATGTGTGGAAACATACATTTCCTTTTCCACGTAATAGTAACTATTATTGCCAGCCTGGTTTGTATAATCTCCCAGACAGAATTGTATTTACTCATCAACCATAAGCTTAAGTGCATCACCCCTTGAAGTTATCTCTGACTCTTTGATAGGATAAGTTAACTTCTATTAGCTTCTATAAAACCTTAGGTTTACTTATCATATGTATCAAATGTTAGTTTTTAACTTTTGACTTATAGCCAGCTTGAATTATAAAATTCTGGGAGTGGAACTTTCTTTTATAATCTTTATGTTCCCCCATTTGTCAGAGTGCGTCATACATTTTTTTGTTGAACATCAGGTCAAAGAGGGAAATACACTGAATTCAAAACTCCAAAGCCCAGTAGATGCTTTGGAGAAAGAAAAGAACTGAGAGAAAATGAGAGCAAAAATGAGTGCTATGTCGTTATCTCCAACCTGCAGTAGGAGACTCCACTGAAGTTGCCAATCTTCATATTAAGTGGAGTGCTGGCTTAGTGTATGTACTTTTCAACAGATCTTACTTGAGATTTTGGCTCCATTTTCTCTCATTTTCCTTTGCTTTCCACTCCATTTTGCTTCCTACCTACCTACCAGGTCTTTGCTTTGTCTTTTTGAAAATAGGCTAGGCCAGAGCATATCACTAACCAATGATAATGACATCTTGTTAATATTTCTACATAGACAGCACTTGTAACGAAAGAATTTTCATTTTTTAAGAATTTGTTTAAGCCAAGTCAACAAAGCACAGTTCCTGTGCCCATCTGCTAGAACACAAAAATAGCCTCACTATGTAGAAACAGATGTTTAAAATGGTATTCATTAAAATGAGATTCCACCTGTAATAGAAAACAGAAAGTGGATGTAAATGGAATGTTGTAAGCTGCCAGTGCTTGCTTTTGCCTTCCATTCCCTTAGGAAAGTATGTTTGTGGGCAAAAGTTTATTAATAGGGATATGCTTCTGGTTTTAGTCTATGGTGATATGGGTTATTAATAATATTGAAATACAATCACCCTATACTCATTAGGACGGGAACAGTCGTGAAAAAAATATGTCTAATGTGGGTGCCTTCTTGCCAGTGAATAAAGTTATCTTGGGCAGAAAATGAATATCCTCTATTAGTAACAGAAATGAACATCACTGGTGACTTGTGAAAGGTGCTTTACTGTACATTTTTATGAGAAAGCTAAGAAGGAAATACTAGTGTCACTTTATAGGGAATGGAACCTGAGTGATATATTAACTTGTCCAAAATCACAACTATGTTGAGTCCCAAGACTTTCAGATTCCTAAGCCATTGCTCTTTTCCCGCTATTTCACACTATCCTTACGACAAAGGAGAAACACAGAGATTAAAAACCTTATACTACCAAGTAGAGTATCTAGGATGCAAATCCAGGTCTGTCTGATTCCATAACTTATGCCCAGTACTTCTATATAGCTTTGACCTTTGTCTCCAACTTCATTTAGCTCCATTTATGGCATGGAGAAAAGGAATTGCCCCTCTAGTAAAATAGGCAGAGTTCTAAGTTATAATTGTTACTAAGCCCAGGCCAGAATTTAGTAACTGTAAACTACAAGTTCCAAAATATATTATACAGAGCAGTGAAAATATATATGTCATTTTTGAATATATGTAAAAGATAGATTAACATTTTATTACTTCATAAACCATATTCTTTCAATTATTAATCTAATAAATATTCATTAATTTCTTTGTGTGAGACAAAGGATCAGTCAGAAAGAAATCCTTGTCTTCATGGAACTTACCTTTTGTTTGAAGATTATTAGTGAGTCATCATAACTTTGACATATTCTGAATGATATTGTGAGAACTTGATGTGTTTTGGTATGTCTCCTATATCTAACAATTACCGACATGTTTCATTCTCCCTCAGAAAAATTAGATTCAAATTAAGTGTTCATAACCAGTGAATGGTTAAATTTAAATTCCTCAATATGTTTTTCCTTTTTCAAAACCAATTCTGTCCATTCCCAGCTTTTACAAATCCTAAAGTTAAGTCAATAAAAAATTATAGTAATATATACATATTTACATTTATATATGTAAGTATACCTACATTGCATACACTGAAATATAATCTATTTGGTATGTTTAGAATGAGCTGGCCAGTTTGAAATTTTAGATAAGTAGTTAATGCAGAAAATTCTTTAAAAAGAAAAAGTAACCATGCTAGATCTGGCTCGAGTTTACTTATTTAGTCAAAGCCCTTTGAAAAGGATTAACGAAGATTACTTACCAATGTTTTATTTACTTAAGTTTGACCTTAAAACTTTCATTTTTTTTTATAAATATATTTCATCTTCAGTGTTCCCATATGAATGTCTACCCAGCTTAGTTAGCTATTTGATAAAATATCCACAAGATGGTGCCATGGTTAACATGTTGACATGGGAATTTGAGAACTATAAGAGAAAAGAAAGCATTTGATGTACCATTAAATATTACAAAATTACAAAAATATTATATTACAAATATAATTACAAATACAATTTACAAATTACAAATACAAATAATTACAAATACAAATACAAATTTTAATAGAAAAATTACAAATTTTCATTCATTTGCTATAATAACTCATTTTGCATTTCAAATATTGTTGAGATTATTATAGTATCAGTTTTTTTAGCCTAGGTAAACATTTCCTTAAGGGAAATATTAAACAATGAAATGATATTTAAAGTTGCTAAAAGAGATATATAGTGGACCTTATATACTTTAAATGAATAAATATGTTCTCTTGTGCCATCATTACTACCAAGATTAATGGATTAATGGTATCACATTAAATGGCAGAAGTTAAATTTAAATAAAGGCTGGGTATTTGCTATGATTTGAATTATGTCCCCTCCACTCACTTCAAATGCTGATGACTTAAACCCACTGAAATATTTAATGATGGAACCTAAGTTTAGATGAGATTATGAAGAGAGTGCCTTTCTTGATGGGATTAGTATTCTTGTAAGAATGGGCACGGAAGAGTTTGTTCTCTCTATATCTACCACTTGAGGATACAGCCAGAAGATGACCTTCTGCAAAGTAGGAAGAATTATCAGAAACTGATTATACTAACATCCTGATTTTAGACTTCCAGCCTTTAGACCTTGGAAAAAGTAGATATTTACTATTTTAGCGACTCAGTCATGGCAATTTTCTATGGCAACCTAAGTACATTAAAACAGACCAGAATATCCTTCAATTTGTGTTTTTCTGTTGTTTCCTCACAATTAAATTTAGTTTATCCATTTTGGTCATAACCTGATATCAATTTGTTCCACAACATTGTATTTGTTACATTGTCAAATAACTAATTACTGATTTGATTTCCCTATATGCTTATTTTTTTGGTATATTCTATTTTCCCTTAATGTTTACATAAGAAACAACATTTGTTTTTCTTATAGTTGTTTATTTTGCTTTACGGTATTTCCTAGAAATTCTTTCATCTCAGTTTATACAGATCTTTCTCATTCTCCTTTACAGCTGTATACTCTATTATGTGATTGTGCTATAATTTATTCAGCCAATCTATGTCTGAGGATAGTATTCTGTAATTACTAATTATGGAGCAATGAGTAACCTTGTACAGGTATTTTTTCATGTTGTTAGGAATATATCTTCACATGGGATTGCTGGTTGAAGGACAATGTATGTATCTTGTTAGATATAGTCATGTTCACCTCTATAGGGAATGTACTATATTTCCTTCCCATAGGAAATGTGTGAATGCACTTGTTTTCTCAAAGTCTCACCAATATATAGTATGTTCAAAAGCTTGTGTAGTCTGGTCACTCTGACCGGTGAGAGGTGGTACTGCAGTGTAGTTTTAGCTTGAAGGACACCCTTTTAGGTTTCTTGTAGTGCAGGTCTGCTACTGATGAATTTTCAGTTTTTGTTTATCTGGGAAAGTCATCATATTCCCCTTCAGTGTTCAAGGTTGATTTTTCTGGATATAGAATTTTTGTTGCAGTTGTTTTGATGATGTATCACAGGTGTCTGATCCACTACTCATTTTTGTTCAGCTTTTCTTTCTCTTCCTCAGACTGCATAATCTCAATTTTGCATTTTCATTTGTATAACAATGTATATGTAAACAAGAGACAGCAACTACACTAGCTATTTGTGTATAAAGAATTTGATTTAAAAACAATTTTAACTAGATAAGTGAAAGGTTAGACAGAGAACTGGAAGGTATTCTAGAGGTAGTAACTAGAGAAAGCAACTATCGCCCTTAGGACTGAGAGAACACACAGAAGAGACTGGAGCTACTAAAATTTGGAAATTTAAAGGGGTGCTAGAGATGTAACTCACATCTCAGGAGGCAGTGCTGCTTGACTACTACAGCTGGCCCTCAAGGGCCTGGCACACAGCCTCTCAGAAGGGGGTACATAGTCTGAAGCTAGTACCATTAAGGGGAATAGGAAGCAATGAAGCTGATTTTGTAAGTACGGAAATAATATCCTTATGGATTTAGTTTATGTAATAGGAAAGTACTCTCTTTTTCTTTTAATGATTATCACTAGTCTCAATTACTTATCTAATTTTTGAAGTAATATTGGTTTACATAGTTACTCGTGTTTTAGAAGTACAGGATCTCCTGCTTCAGGTGTTGTTAATATACCACAATCACAACAAAAACACCCACAGTCCATTCCATTCCCATATTCCGTTGTGCCCCATAGAGGTATGGGTTTATTTCAATACTATTCCTTTGGTCTCTGTGTCTGTTTTAATTTTTGTGGTTTTGCAATATAATTTGAAGTCTGGGAAAGTGATACTTCCATTTTTTCTCTTTTTTTCCCATTCTTATTTATGTTTTTACATTGTTGTTCATTTTTGTACAGTGTTTGATTTATCCTCTCAGGTGTTTTCCCCATAAAATTACCACCACGAAGACACCCGTGAACTGTCACCATTGACTCTTGTGCTTTTGATGCCTCTGCCTTCCCCGCCCCTGCTGAATGTCTCCAATTTATAGTTTGCCTGCTAGTTTTGTCTTTTTTTTTTTTCTGATACCATGTATAGTTGATAGGAAAGTATTCTTGTCATGGATAAAGAATTGCTGAGTTGCCACTTATAAGAATTATAAGTAAGTAGAAAGTCCACAGAAGCCCAAATGGATTAAACAGAAAAGAATTACGTTTGTTTTCTCTCAAGCCTCAAAGTCTCTCAATTGCCACCTGTTGGTGGAGTCACTTTCAATCTGAAAATTTTCTCACAGTTTCTATTGGTCGCTGAGAATTACCCTGACACCTATCAGTTACCCAGTTTGGGTTTGCAGAGACCCAGCAATAGCTTACAAAGTAGGGCATAGAGAGTGGGTGTGGCACTTAGGGATAGTAACAACTGAGATATAACTGGCATAGGTAGCTACTACTGCCAGTATGAAATCACAAATGAAAAGTCTGAATGTAATGGTTAATGCCACAGTTAAGATTCCGTAGAAAGAAAGCTAACACTAAAGGAATCAGAATATTTCAGTTCCTTTGGCTATGGTTCCTTGTGTCAATCTGTTTTGTCACACAACTTTGCAAATATAATTGTGATAAACAAAGAATGTGACCACCTGACCTTACCATTGAACATTGCTTTGATGGACAGTGCTAATATCTGTGGTTTTGCTACCCATTTTCTATGCTCTTGGATGAAATTCCCCAAATTCTAAAAAATTAGAATTTTCTAATTTTCTTTTTTAGATTCATCTATACATTTAATAAATAATATCTAGGTGGTCTAACAGCCTTTATTTTATAGAACCCATATTCGCTCTGCTGAACGGAAACTTTAGACTGTAGAAGGAATCAGGGAGAGCAATCTAGTATAGAGGAGTGCTTTTCAAATTTCCCTATGGCGAAAGATAATTTTTTAAAATTCCTGTGTATCACATAGCAATTTTTTTGAAAAAATAAAAAAATATTTATTAGTTTTAGTATGAAAGTTAAAAGATATACAGAAAAGTCAAATTTCTTCTTATTAAATCAAATAAACATAAAATTGCATGTCAATAAATATAATCAGTTTAACATTAAATAAGGATAGTAAAATTTAAATCTGTATGCCTTTATTTTTCTTGCCATATTACATCTCTAGAATTTCATTTAAAATGTTAAGTAAATCACTATACACATTAGTGAATTTTTATATGTTAAACTAATTCATGTAATAAATATCACTTGTTCCTGGTGTATAATACTTTCTACATATTGCTGAATTCCATGCTAATAGAATAGTTGTTAAAGATTTTGCAGCTGTATTTATGAGAGATATATGTTTGTAGTCTTATTTCCCTGTGATGTCTTTGTCTGGCTTCGATATCAGGGTAATATGGCCTTGTAAGTTGAGCTGGAAGTGTTTCTCTTTTCTTTTTTTTTTAAAGATTTTATTTATTTATACATACAAGAGCTGGGGTATAGGCCAAGGTCCAGGGTGGTGAAATGATTCTCCAGAGATAGAGGGGGGAGCAGAACAGGCAGACTGACTGAAACACACTACTGAGGGGACCATGTGGGTCCCCTCCCTGGTGGGCGGCAGGGATCAAACTAGTGCTGCAGTGGCTGCGGTTTGCTTCATAGTGCGTTGCTTAACCCACTGCACCACCAGGGAGGCCCTCTCTTTTATTTTCTAAGATGGTTTATATAGAATTGGCATTATATCTACTCTAAATATTTGATATAACTTCTGTAGGAAACTTACAGAGTGAGCCTGGGATAACATGCATGCATGCATATGTTGATGTGTATAAATATTTCTATTACAAATTTTATTTACTTGTTATAGGTAATTCTGACTTTCTATTACTTTGGCTCAAATTTGGAAATTTTTATTTTTCTAGAACTTTATATCATCTAAACTATCTGCTTTGTCATAAATTTATTAAAAAATAATCTTTTTTAAAGTAATTAGATTTATTTAATTATATTTGACATCATTTTAGTCCTCAGGGAATTCCCACCACCATTTCTCCCATGCACCATTACCTCTATCCCTTGTGCTCTTTCTGTCCTCATCCTGGTCTCTACCTCCTCTTTCCCCTGGAAGATCCCTTTGGTTTGTCTTTGACCTTTTGTTCTTGTGGGTTTTTGTTGTTTGTTTTTTTGTTTTTGGTTGTAATTGTTAGTTTTCTTTTTTTGTTGTTCCTTTCCATTCCTCCTAAGAGTGAAATCATCCAATATTTCAATATTTTTCTCTTGCCTTCTGACTTATTTCACTGAGCATGGTTCCATTGGTCTGTGTGTCTTATCTTTGTTTCAGTATCCCACTGTTTTAATTACTATTACTTTGTAGTAAAGTTTGAAGTCTGGGAGTGCGTTACCTCCATTTTTCTTCTTTTTTGTCAGGAGAGCTTTGGCTAATTGAGGTTTTTTGTGTCTCCATATGAATTTCATCAATATTTAGTCTATCTCCTTGAATAATGTCATTGAGATTTTTATTGGTATTGCATTGAATCTGTAAATTGTTTTTGGTAGGATGGCCATTTTGATAATGTTGATTCTTCCTATCCATGAACAGGGTATAGCTTTCCATTTCTTCGTATCCTCTTCTATTTCTTTTAACAGTGTTTTATAATTTTCTCTATATAGATCTTTTGTTTTTTTTTGTTGTTAGGTTTATTCCCAAATATTTGATTTTCTTTGTTTCAATTGTAAAGGGTATATTTTTCTTGATTTCTTCTTCTTCAGATTGGTTATTTGTATATAGGAAGGCTACTGGCTTTTGTGCATTGATTTTGTATCCTGCTATTTTACTAAACTGGTTGATTGTTTCAATTGGATTTACTGTAGAGCTTTTAGGGTTTTCCAAGTATATTTTCATATTGTCTGCAAATAATGAATATTACTTCCTCTTTCCCTATTTGAATTCCTTGTATGTCCTTTTCCTGTCTTATTGCTCTGGCTAGGACTTCCAGTATTATATTGACTAGCAGTGGAGAGAGTGGGCATCCTTGTCTTGTTCCTGATCTTAAGGACAATGCTTTCAATTTTTTACAATTGAGGGTAATATTAGCTGTGGGCTTGTCGTATATAGCTTTTACCATGTTGAGGTATGATCCTTCTATTCCAAGAGCCTTCATCATGAATGGATGTTGGACTGTCAAATGCCTTTACTGCATCAATTGATATGATCATATGGTTTTGTTCTTCTTTTTGTTGATATGTTGGGTTACGTTGATTGATTTTTTGATATTGAACCATCCTGTGCTTCTGGGATAAATCCCACTTGATCGTGGTGTTTTATCCTTTTAATGCATTGTTGGATTCTGTTGGCTAGAATTTTACTGAGGATTTTTGCATCCGTGTTCATTAGGGAGATTGGTCTGTAGTTCTTTTTTTTGTGTGTTGTCTTTGTTTGGTTTTGGTACTAGTGTAATGTGGCTTCCTATATTGTATTTGGTAGTATTCCTTCTTTCTCAATTTTTTGAAAGAGTTTGTATAGGATAGGTACTAGTTCATTTCTGAATATTTGGTAGAATTCATTTTTGAAGCCGTCCCGTCCTGTGCTTTTTTTTTTTAGGAAGTGCTTTGATTACTACTTTGATTTCACTACTTGTGATTGGTCTGTGGATGGTTATATTGTTCTAGGAACTTGTCCATCTCTTCTAATTTGTACAGCTTGTTAGCATATAGCTGTTCATAGTATTTTCTGATTATTCTTTTAATCTCTTCTAAGTCTGTTGTAACTCCTCCTATTACATTTGTGATCCTGTTTATTTGTGTTTTCTTCCATTTTTTCTTTGTTAGTCTGGCTAGAGGTTTATCTATTTTGTCTATTTTTTCAAAGACAAACTTGGTTTCATTGATCTTGTGGATTTTTTTTTATTTCTATTTCATTTATTTTTGCTTTAATTTTTATAATTTCTTTTCTTCTACTGGTTTTTGGATCCTTTTGTTGCTCTCTTTCTAGATCATTGAGACGGGAGATTAGATTGTTTCTTTGAGTTTTTTCTTGTTTGTTGATGTGGGCCTGGATTGCTATAAACTTCCCTCTTAGAACTGCTTTTGCTGCATCCCATATTCTAAAACATGGTGTTCGCATTGTCATTCAGTTCAACGTATTTTTTAATTTCCTCTGTGATCTCCTCTATAATCCATTGGTCTTCCAGTAGTGTGGGTTTCAATCTCCATGATGCAGGTGGGTTTCTTGTTTTCTTTTCATAGTTTATTTCTAATTTGATACCTTTGTGATTGGTGAAGATAGTTGGAATGTTTTTGACCTTACTGTATCTGTTGATGTTGGTCTTGTGGCCCAATATGTGATCAATTCTGGAGTATAATCCATGTGCACTTGAGAAAAAAGTGTACTCTGATTTTTTTGGTGTAAAGTCCTATAGATGTACATTAAGCTCATGAGTTCTAGGTCTTTATTGAGGGCTCTGGTCTATTTGTTTATTTTTTGTCTTGTTGATCTGTCCATTGGTGAGAGTGGGGTGTTGAAGTCTCCTACTATATAGGTATTTTCTGTAATGTTTTCTTTCATAGTTGATAATAATTGTCTGATATATTTTGGTGCTCCTTCATTTGGAGTGTATATGTTAATGAGTATTATATCTTCTTGATGTACTGTGCCCTTAACCATTATATAGTGTCCATCTTTGGTTTTTTTTTACCTTTTTTATTTTGAAGTCTATCTTGTCTGATATAAGTATAGCTGTTCCTGCTTTCTTTTTTGGTCCATTAGCTTGCAGGATTGTTTTCCAACCTTCTACTTTCAGTGTATGCTTATATTTTATGTTTAAATGTGTTCCCTGGAGACAGTAGAAGGTTGGATTGTGATTTTTAATACATTCTGCTACTCTGTGTGTTTTTATTGCTGAATTTAGTCCATTTACATTTAGAATTAAAATTGTTATGCTGGCATCTGTGTTTGCCACTTTGTCTTTTTGTGTTTTGTTTTCCCTTGCCTTATATTGTTCCTCTTTTTCATTCTTCTGATGATTTTGGTTTTAGTACTTGTTGCAAAACTTTTTGGAGAGGGGCTTTGGTTGTGCTGAATTTCTGGAGTTTCTGTTTATCTGAGAAAGTCCATATTTTTTCTTCATATATGAAGGAAAGCTTTGCTGGATAAAGAATTCGTGGTTGGCATTTGTTGTCCTGAAGTTTTTTGAAAATATCCCTCCATTTTCTCCTTGCTCATAGTGTGTCTTCAGAGAGGTCTGATGTTAGCCTGATAGGTTTTCCTTTATATGTTATCTGTTTCTTTGTCCTTGATAGCTTCATTATTTTTTCCTTTTTTTG
This sequence comes from Galemys pyrenaicus, assembly GCA_019455555.1. Taxonomy (NCBI): domain Eukaryota; kingdom Metazoa; phylum Chordata; class Mammalia; order Eulipotyphla; family Talpidae; genus Galemys; species Galemys pyrenaicus. Next base: position 961,327 of record JAGFMF010011617.1, on the reverse strand, counting down.
ATTCTTGGGAGTTTTAGTAGTATGTGTCTAGCTGTATTTCTCTTCCCATCATAGAAATTTGGGGTACATCTTGCTTCTTGTATTTCTATTTTCATCTCATTTTATAAGCATGGGAAATTTTTCTTGATTATCTCCTTAAATAGATTTTCATTTGCTTTATCTTTCTCAGCCCCTTCTGGGACTCCTAAAACGCTTATATTTCCTTTCTTGATGGTGTCTGAGAGTTCTAGAAGTGTATCCTCATTTTTTTGTTTTCCTTTAGACTTCTCTATCCTTTTTTGTTTTGGTTCTTTTTGTTTCTGTGTCTTCAAGAGAGCTAATTCGCTCTTCCATTTTGTCCATTCTGTTTCCCCTGCTTTTCTTATCTTCCTGTAATTCTTCCACTGTGTTCTTTAATGACTCATTTTCCTTGTTCAAAATAATCTTTATTGCCTCCTTTTGGGGCAAGATTGGAATTGGCAGTAGTAATTACCTTCCTTCCTTCATTCTAATTTGGTCATTTCTGTCTTTTTTTTGCCAATCCATCTAAAAGTGTAGCAATATTGTTGATTTTCTTAAAGAATCAATTTTTGATTTTCAAAATTGTTTTTATTTCTTTTATTTCCTCTTTAATCTATTTCTCTTTTTGCCTATTTTGTGATTAATTTTTTTTTATTTGTTAAAGCTCAGGTATAGGCTAGAAACCTTTATTCTTCTGTAGTATATGCATTTAAAGCTACATATTTTCATCTAGCCCCTGATTTGTCTCCTAATTTTGGTACTTGTATTTTCATTTTCATTCCATTCAAAGTGTTGTCTAATTTCACTTGTGGTTTGTTAATGAAGACACTCATGGTTTTAATAGCCCAAGGGTTATTTAAAATTATGTTGTTTAATTCACAAATATTTAGGAATTTCTCAAATTTCTTCCTGTTTTTGATTTCTGATTTAAATTGTAAGTTAAAAGTAAATATACATTTAATGATGTCAGTGTTTTTTAATTCATTGAAACTTGTTTCATGTGACTTTATAAGCCTGCATATGGTTCTATTTGGGCAAGAGTCTATGTGTTCTTAAAAAGATGGTGTATTAGGCTATTGTTTGATAGACCATTCTAACAATGGTTTAGGACAAGCTGGCTGATGATGTACAAGTTTTCTCTTTCCTAACTGATTTTCTGCCTACTTATTTTATCAGTACTAAGAATGATGTATTGGAATCTCCACCCCAAACTGTTGAATTGTTAATATTTCTCTTTAACCCTATCAGTTTTTGCTTCAAGTATTTTGTGCCTCTGTGGGTACATGTGATAATATCTTCAACTGTTTTATCTTTCTGATGTACTGAGCTTTTTAACAATATGAAATGTGCTTACTTTTCTTAAAATATATCTTATTAGATATTAACTCTTTTATGGCTACTCTTGATATGTCTCTTCCTTCATTTTACCTTCATTAATTTGTATCTTTATATTAAAGTATATCCCTTTTATATGGCATATAACTTAATCTTGCCTTTTATACAGCCTTAAATTTTTTGCCTTTTATTTATTTTTTTTAAAGATTTATTTATTTATGCATACAAGCACTGGGGTACAGGCCAGAGGTGTGGGGGGTGAGAGGACTCACCACAGACAGAGCGGGGAGCAG
>JAGFMF010011617.1:929466-949278 GCA_019455555.1 Galemys pyrenaicus | reverse complement strand
AGGTGATGGTGCACTGGTGAGATGGTGATGGGGAATACATGGGGATTACAATTAATGGCAAGTATATGTAAATTTTAAAATATTTTAATAAAAGAAAATGAAAAAAAAATATCACCTGGAATTTAATGAGGTTGGTGATGAGTTGCACTTTTAGTCCACCTCTGATTGTCCCTGTTCCTTATTAAAACCCTTCTGAGTTTTTAACTATAAGCTTGGGAGGCCTGCTGAGCTGACCAACAGTGGGAAAAGCCAGAAGCATCACTGGATATTCATTAATTTAAAGGCTTTAATACCACAAAACCACAAGACATTTCACTCTACCATCCTATGAAGCCCCATCCTCAAGTGTGATCATTCCAGGTTGTTTACTGAAAGTGATGTGTTTCTGTCTATCAGCTCTGAAATTTCTTTTGACACTAATGTAATTTTTTCCTTTCTTAATTTACATTAAATGTGATTTTTATTCAACTGGCAAGCATTTTTATACATCTGCTCCTATGAAATATGACAAAAATAGGATTTTTCTCCCCTTTTTAAACCTTATTAAAAAATGAGAACTTGAGATTGGTCCTAAGATATAGAAATAAATAAATTTATATTCACAAAAAGCCTGTAAATTGTCACAAAACACTGTATTTGAATAAATAAAAAGGCAAGTCCCATTTGTTATAAAAGGAACATGGACATTTTTTAGTGAATGATGTGGTTTCTTGTTACCAGACTAATGGAGGAAAAAAATCAAGGGTATAGGGAGTGGGCTTTATTATCTCTTTAAAACTGATTTTTGTATACTTTTATTTGTTAAGAAGAGAAAATCCACTTAGCTCAAGGAACAATGAGAATAAGGAAGGGGAGTGAGAATTAGTCCATTTGGTGAGGTCCTTTTGCCCCTGCTTCTTTAAAATAAGGCTACAATTCCATCCAACCTAAAGAGTATCTGTTTGTTAGGGAAAGAGATGGAGCCTGAAGAGGAATTCAAAACATGTATAACCGAGCTTCAGCTCCCCCCTCCACCTCACCTCCAACAAGAAAATTACTCTAGTACATTTTATACCTGGGAAAATTGCCATGGTGGCGGTGGGGGGAAAGAAAGAGGAATCCCAACTAGAACAGTTCCAAACATTTGACTAACAAAAAGTTTATTATAGCTGTTATTTAGATAAGGTATAAATATTTACATATAACATAAAGTTAATTCAATGATTCGATCTACTTTTTATTTAAAAGTTAAAAAAAACCTCAAATAAAATTAAAGATTTTGAGGTTTATCTGATAGATAAGGTGATTTTTTTTTGTCATTTTTTGACAGAAATAGGCTTTGCTGGGGAAGGGGCATAAATAGAAAAAAGAAAGAGGTACCCTAGTAAATATACTTCCCCCACCCCTTCACTGGCTATTCAGTACTGTCAGAAGCACAGACTGCCCTACCTCACTTAACACTCCCTCCTCCACAAATGGAATTTCTTAGATGTTCCACATCTTTGCTTAGTTCAGCCAGCAGCCATCTCCTCAGGGCAAGTACCTGTAATGATGTTTGATGAGTGAGACTCTGCTGAACAGGAAAGCACAGGGCCTGTGGGTTCACTGTTATAACTGGGAGTGACTTCCTTTCCTTTTATATAATGGAGCTTACATGTAAGAGGACATAGTCACATGCAGGGTCTTGGTGAACCCACAACCCTTCCTTCCTAGTCTTTTGTGCTCCCAAATCTATGCTGCTGGGCAAAGAGTTTCTGGGTATGTAGTAGATAAGAAAAGGAAAATACAAGGAAACCCACAGAAATTCTTGGTATTAGTAGAAGATCTAATTTTAGCCTTCTCCATACTTAACACTCAGGGGCATTATTGTTGTATTCCTATATTCTCATTCTCTCTCTCGCTCTCTCTCGCTCTCTCTCTCTCTCTCTCTTTCCTTCTTTTTCTCTCCTCCCACTCTCTCTCCCTCTCTTTTCCCTTCCCACCACCTCTGAGGTCAGTCTATTGCTACCTGGTCTCCATCTTGGTTGGGGATGTGCCCAAATTCATCAGCAGTGATCCTTGTGGAGTTCCCAAGAGGGAGGTTTGGTAAGAGGCAGTGAAGAAAGAGACTGGAAGGAGTGTACCTCCCTGCACACTCCCAGCCACTGATTTTCTGAAAAGGCTAGAAAGTCAGCCTATGAAAAAGATCCAGCATTATACAGGGGGTAGCTACTGCCAGGAAGATGAGGACAAAGTAGAAACAGGGACCTCTGAACTTTTTTTTACCTGAAGAGAAAAGAAATCTTGGGAGAAGAAAATGTGTGGAGGAATATATAATAGCTTTATGGTAATGAGAGAAAATCTAAAATGTCAAGAGGTAAGGGAAAACTCAAAGACAGTGAAAAGCAGGGGAGGGACTGAACATGGAAGCAGCATGTTCAGCGCCAGGTGTCCAGCTCAGCACACTTGGGAGTTAAGTCCTCTTTACTGGCAATCTCTGTGGGTTAACACACAGCACAGAGTGTTTTTCAGCTTCACACATTCAGTAGAACTGATTTCTATTGTTGAATAGCCCCAGGATACTGGGGCACAAACAGGGAAGGAGAGGACGCTGAGGGGAGGACAGAGAGGATTCTTTCCTCCTCCTCATTTCTTAATTAGAAAAGAAAAAAATATTTTTTTCTCTCTTCTGGCTTTCAGTCCAGAAAGATCTCATCTCAGCCCCTCTTATTTGAAGAAAAAAAGGAATAAGGGAAAGACTATCAAGATAGGAAACTCTGAGGTTTTTAACTTAATTTTTTTGCTACTTTCCTCGTGCAGGTTTAAATTCTGGCACATTTCTTGAGAGGGGGACCTGTTTTGTGTTTATTGCAGGCCCATTCACTTTAGCAAGATTCTTTGTCTCCTAAGCACTATGAAATTTCACTCTGTCTCCTTGGCCCACTCACACCAGCTTCCTGTTCCACTCTGTCAAAAAATGTCCCATGTGACAAACTGACTGCACATTTGGGGTGCTTCTAAATTTGGTATGCTAGCCAATGTGGCTGTCAAACAGTTTTCTGCTTTTCTTTCTCCTAAGGGAATCCCTCTGACTAGCCCAGGGCTCCTCCCACCCATTCCTTAGACTGTGTCTAGATTCAGCAAATGTAATGAGGAAAGAGAACAGCAGACTGTTGTCAGATTACCTGGAGAAAGCTTTTTCCTCTAAAATTTTAACTCATATAAATGAACACTGAAGAATTTAATGATTTTTGTAATGAATCTTTTTTTTTTTCTAGCTGGTCTCTCCTCACTATACCTTATAAGTAAAGCATCATTATGCTTTAAAGTGAAAATTCCTGATATATAATTAAGTTGAGCTGTTTTCATGTATTTATAGGCATTGCCTTTTAGTAAAATATATGTTAAGACTTTGTCCCTTTCTTTCTGCTGGGTTGCCTGCTTTATACTGATTTAAAGAAGCTTTTATATATTCTTTGAGAATGGGTCCCTTGTAAGTTTTATATTTTGCAAACATACTCTTTCCCTCTGTGGCTTTTAAAAAACCTTTCTGAGTATATGTAATATATTATAATAAAAAGGTTTGAAAATAGTTTAGACATGTTAAGATTGAGATGCCTGTGGACCATCCAAGTGGAAATGTCTAGGCCACAGTTACAGATTTGAGGGTATATTTGACACTTTTTATGTGTTGCCTCAGATTTTCCACCAGTCTTTTTGGCCCTCAGCTGCTAGCTCAGCCCCAGTTACTGCCTCCATGACCAATTCTACAGACTCCGATAGATCCAAGTGGTTTCACAATTGAATCTTGAAGTCTCTGACTCCTCCCACAAATTCCAGACTCAGAGGAAGGATCATGCCACAGAAATCTGAGACTTTGCTTATGCAGAAAGTCTAGGCGAGGCCAATGCTTGACTGTCAAGTATAGGATAATTAACTCAGTGAGGGGCAAACCTTGACAATGGGCACAGGACACAGGAATGGCCAGTCAGTAAATTTCTTCTTCACTCTTCAGTAGACTTTTCTGAGGCATGGTGTGTGTGTAACCTTTCTGGAGATGTCCTGTTTGGGTAAGTTTCTGCCTGTGTAACTTTGAGGAGTAATGGCCAGTTTAGTTAGGCGCCACATTGCATTTGCTACCAACATTTTCCTTACCTCACATCTATTTTTCCTCATTCTTATATTAGCACTTCAGCTTTGCCTCTGGTTTTGTTTTCTAGGAACCCCCGGCTAAGACTGCCTTTTCACATATAAATTATCTTCATTCTTGCTCAAATGTTCCCTCTTTCAATTTATTTTCTAGATTTTCCTTTTTTTTTTTCCCACTAGACTCTCACACAACTTTGCATCTTCCTTTCCTATGATACTTAGCATTTTCTACCTTATAATATAATTGTACCATCTGACTAGGTAAGCTGGACCTGGTACAGTGCTAGCTGAAGTAACTTGATTCTTCTCACTGACTTCTGCAAACCCGCTGTGTCAAATTTTCTTCCCCATCCCTGAATCATACCTCAAGAGTTTCCATAGTTCTTCAGGTTACTTGCATTAAGGGGTTGTTGGGGGTGGGAGGGACAGAAGGGTGGATCAGAATATGCCAGTCAAATAACTTGAGTCTCTTAAAACTGAAAAATATCTAGTCCAAACTCTCCCAACTTCAAACTCTCATACAATTTCTTCTTTATCCATCTGGACCTGTGTCAAATGCAAAAACCTGTGCTAGGAAGAGTAGCATAATTGACTTGTGTTTTAATTTAACCCTTTGTTGTTTCACTCCTCAGGATCCCTTCACAAGGCTATGTCTGTGTTCCATCAAGGGAGAGTGAGGAGAGAGAGGCAGAAAAATTTCACTTAACTCATACAGTTACAATCTTCCTTCATGGTCTTTATGGCAATTGTACAATCAAGGGTTCTATTCCCTCCCCTCTTTACACCCTTTTCCCCTGCTTTATTGAGATAGAATTGACATACATCACTGCATAAGTTTAGATACATAGTATAATAAGTTTACTAACATATATTGTAAAGTGATTATATCTCATAGGCAAAACACAAAGAAAAAAAATTTACCCTGTAATGAGAACTCTTAGGATTTTCTCTTTCATATTTATTGTACAGCTGTGTTTACCATAGTCATTATGTTCTAAGTTACATTCCTAGTACATTAACTGCAAGTTTGTACCTTTTAATCACCTTCCTTCAGTTCTGCCTCCCTCCACACCCCACCTCTCTTAACTACCAATCTGTTCTCGAAGTGTATGAGTTTAGGTTTTTGTTTTTTGAATTTTACTCCCATATAAATGAGATCACACAGTATTTGTCTTTCTTTGCCTGACTTATTTCACTTAGCATAATGCCCTCAAGGTCCATCTATGTTGCTGTGTATATCAAGACTTCATTTTATATGACTGAATAATACTCCATTATACTACATACATATATTCACAACTTCTTTGTCATTCTTTGATGGACACTTAGGTTGTTTCCATGTTTTGGCTATTGTAAATAGTGCTGCAATGAACATGGGAGTGTGTATATCTTTTGAGTCAGTGTTTTCATTTCTTTAGGACATATTACAAGTAGAATGACTGACTCATATGGTAGTTCTATTTTAAGTTTTTTGAGGAGCCTTCATATTCTTCCACAGTGACTGCACCAATTAACATTCCCACCAGCAGTGCACAAAGGGTCCCTTTTATCCACATCTTCACCAACACTTGTTCTTTCTTTTTCCATAGAAGTCATTCTAACAGGTATGTGGTGACGTCTCTTTGTGGTTTTAATTTGCATTTCCCTGATTACTAGTGATGTTAAGCACCTCTACATATACATATTGGTAATCTGTATGTCTTTTTTGGGAAAATGTCACTTTGGATCCACTGTCCATTTTTAAATCAGATTTTTTTTTTTTTTGCCATTGAATTGTATGCGTTCTTTGTCTATTTTGGATATTGACCCCTTATTGGATATATTCTTGGCAAATTTTTTTTTCTATTCTATAGGTCATCTTTTCACATTGTTGATTCTTTTGCTTTTTATGTGCAGCTTTTTCTTTCTTTTTTTTAATATTTATTTTATTTATGCATACAAGAGCTGGGTTGTAGGCCAGAGGTGTGGGGATGGAGGGCAGTAAGAGCATTCACCAGAGACAGAGCGGGGAGCCTGATTGACTGAAATACACTGCTGAGGGGAGCAGCAGGAAAGACAGGAGAGGTCTGCTGTGCCATGTGGGTCAGCTCCCTGGTTGGGGACGGGACTCATGCTGCAGTGACTGCTGATATCTTCATTGCGCTGAGACTTAACCCCTTGTGCCACCAGGGAGGCCCCTGTGCTACAATTCTTAATTCCTTATCCAGCTTAGCTTACAATTCCCCTCAACCTTAGTTTCTGACAGTCCACCCATCTGAGGAGATCCATGTCACCCTCCAAACAATCCTCTTATATGGAATCCTTCTCAAAAAACCCAAAAAGTCCATTGACTTCTTTCTAGAACAGTGGTGTGTAGGATTAAATCCAGACTTTATTAAGTTGGCCATAAGATTTTATTACATTTATTATGAGTTCAGTATCTTGACATTCAATGAATGTTAAGTGTTGTTATAAAGAGACCTTCTAAGCACATCAGTGGTACGACCTGAACTCAAGGTTCAGCACAAATATCCCAATTTTCGGTAAGGATTTTTCTGTCTTTCAATATTCACTACTTTACCACAAACATATATTCCTTAGCATCATCAAAAATAACTTGGTGATGCCATTTGTCCCTGCTTATATCAATCACCACAAAAAGCCCAGACTCATCAGTCATCCCACTTACATTAGACTATAATCACCATTAAACTATTTATAATTCATTATCTGACTCCTTTTCCAACCAAACTCTCCACTCATTATTATAATAGACCTTGTTTTACTTCCCTTAGTTATAACCTTATTATAGTTTCAATTTCAAGCCCCCCAGTCTCTAATCATTGTCTTTTGACTCATTCCCTCTGCTTAACGCCAATGATTCTCAGACTCCAACTCTGACTCTTATAACCTATTGTTTCTATGATTTTTAGATTGTGCTTCATACCAATTATCACTTTATACTATTTTTTCCTGTTATTTTTTATGGTGATTTTTTTTTTTTTTTGTCTTGGAAAGGAACATTTGTTTTAGGGAGAAAAAAAGGGATAAAGAATAAAGACTCCCAAGTATATGGTACCTGGGAGGGGCAAGAGAGCCAAGGTCTATGGTGCTATTTTTTAATTGAGGCAATGGTTTACACATTATGTATGATGTAGAGGTACAGGTTCATACCTATTCAAATGTATGTTGCCACACCACACCTACAATCAAATCACCCATAATCCTCCCACAGTCTATTGGTTGCCCAATCCCATTTGGCCTGCCCTCCTCTGATAGCCTCAATTCTAGTGAGATTTCTTACCTAATTTAAACTTCCTTGGTCAATGATTATAATTATTCCCCAACACACATCTTCAACCAGTTTCTCCTCTCTCATTTGTCATATTTCTGTCATCAAACTGGCTAAATTCAACTTTCTACCCTTTAATTACTCACACAGCTAAAAGTGACTAGAGAAAGATATATAAGTAGACTGACTCATGTATTCTAAATTCACAATCGCTAATCCAGAGTGGGTCCTTAATGCTCTTCAGAAGTCACACTGTCTTATCTTGTTGTCTTTATTCTTTCCCTCTCATTAACCTCTTTGACTGGTTCACTGGAAACCACAAGCTTTAAGCAAATGATGTATAATGAAACCAATTTTACCATTGTCTAATTGAGATAAACACTCTAGTTATGAAAACACCACCAAACTTCTAAATAAAAAGGCCCAGAATACATTTAATATAAAATAGTAATTGAATGAATGTATTAATTAATTTTTCCAGTTCAATTATTTCAGTTCAGGATAGTGGGAGGCCAGAGCCTGTCCTAGCAACTCAGTGTGCTCCATGCACCATTCTTGACCTCACACCATTCTTACCTAATTTAAATTCCATGGACCAAGGGAGGAATGAACTTTGGACAAGACACATTTCCATTGCATTCTCACTCATATGGGGACATTGGTGAACCTAATGTGTGCGTCTTTAGTGTGTAGGAAGAAACTGGAGTACCCAAGGGCCTCCCTCCCTTAACCCTCCTGGTGGTGCAGTGGGTTAAGCAACGCACTATGAAGCAAACCGCAGCCACTGCAGCATGAGTTCAATCCCTGCCGCTGGCCAGGGAGGGGACCCACATGGCACAGCAGACCTCTCCTGCCTTGCCCACTGCTCCCCTCAGTAGTGTGTTTCAGTCCATCTGCCTGTTCTGCTCCCCTCTCTGTCTCTGGTGAATCCTCTTACCACTCTGGACTCTGGCCTGTACCCCAGCTCTTGTATGTATAAATAAAAATAAATTTTAAAAAAAAGAAAAAGAAACTGGAGTACCTAGAGAAAATCACACAGGCATGGGGAAAACTGCAAAATCTACACACAGTCCTAAGTGGGAATTAATTTTTTTGTTTTTCTTATTATTAACACAATTAAATGACCAAATGGTGTTGAATAAAATGACATCATTCATTCCTTCTGTTTCCTCAGATCTCCGCCCCCTTTTGCACTTTCATCTGGTAACTTTACTTCTGATTTTATTGCAAAAGTTGAAGCAATCGCTAGAGGACTTCCACAACTCTCATCACACTCTCCTGGTTTCTCTGACTACTCCTTCTCAATCTCTTTGCTGGTTCCTCTTCCTTTTGCTGATCTCTCTATATTGAAAGGGTTGAAATCTTTTACTTTCTCTCTTTTCTATCTAATCTTACACTCTCATCCAATCTAATGGTTTTAAATATCATCCGTGTGCTAACAATCTCCAACTGCCTAATCATCTATTTGTATGTATAATAGACACCTCATAGTTTACATCTTATCCTTAAACCTGCTCCTTCTACAGTCTATCCAATTTCAGTTGTTTGTTCAAGCCTTAACCTATAAAGGCAAATCCTACTGACTTTTTCTTTCTTTCTTTATTTTTTTTAAAGATTTATTTATTTATGCATACAAGCACTGGGGTACAGGCCAGAGGTGTGGAGGGGTGAGAGGATTCACCACAGAGAGCAGGGAGCAGAACAGGCAGATCAATGGAAGTACACTGCTGAGGGGAGCAGTGGGCACAGCAGGAGAGGTCTGCAGTGCCATGTGGGTCCCCTCCCTGGCCGGCAGCAGGGATCGAACTCGTGCTGCAGTTAGCTTCATAGTGTGTTGCTTAACCCACTGCGCCACCAGGGAGGCCCTGACTTTTTCTTTAAAACCCATCTAGAATCTGATTATTTATCACCATCTCCAATGCTACAATCCTGATCTAAGTTATCCAGACTTTTGCAGTGTCATGCTAAATGGTCTCTCTGTTTCTATCCTTATCTTTGTCCTCTTTCTCAACATAGCAGCCACAGTCCTAGTGTTAAAATAGAATTCAGATCATTACTTTCCTCCAAAAATTTGACTGGCTTCTTATCTCCCTCAGAGGAAACTAAAAGGCCTGACAACACTCTCAAAGGCCCTGCATTATTCCCCAGCACATTTGATGTCATCTTTTCTATTTTCCCTTCTCTCCCTCTATTAATCCTATTCCACTAGCTTCATTGTTATTTATACTTATTTTCTTTATATTTATTTATTCTTTATACTTATTTTCTCCTTTTCCTAAGTATTCTTAACCCAAATACCTCTATTGGGTCATATCTTTTAAATGTGTTCTCAAATTTGATTTCATTGAGGCCTTCAACTCCCTGAATACTTTTTTCCCATTCACCATTTTACTTTCTTAATAGCATTTACCATCTTCCAGCATAATAGATTTTTTGGTGTATTTTGGCTTTGGTCTTGGTTCTCCTAACTATGTTAGGTCCATGAAAGCAGAATTTTTTGTCTGATTTGTTATTTACTGTATCCCTAGAGTCTAGAAATGTGATGAACAAATGATAAGCACTGAGTAAAAATTTGGTGATAAACCACAGAATTATTTTTACTAGATAATGAATATGTTATCACAGGCACACATTACCCCTGCCCTCATGGACCTTACAGCCTAATTCAGGAATCCAATTTTAAACATAAAATTATCCAAATTACTGTTCAACTATGTTTATAACAAGTACCACTAAGCAAAAGTACTGGTCTATATAAGGGACATTAAACAAGAAGCCATGTAACCTGCTCTAAGGAGTCAGGAATGATTTCTTAAGTGATATTTAAGTTGATTACTGACTGATGAGATGGGGAAAAGCAGAGTATGTAGAAGGATTAGCACATACCAAATTCCTGAGGCTAGAAAGAGCTTGCCCTATCCACAGAACTACAAGATCCCTAATGTTAGAATATAGTGGTTGAGGGTAATTCCAATTTGTTTTTCTCTGAAAGCAGAGTTGAAGACACAGTCTTGGATGCAGATAGTTTATTTAGGAGGTAGATAGTTTATTTAGGAAGTAATCCCGGCAACCAGTAGAGAGGGAGGAAGTAAAGTAAAACAGGGAAAGAGGAAATCAAATATAAGGACTTATTACTGAGTTTTTATAATCCACTTTAAAGAAGGTACAGTATTAACCCACATCCTACCAATTGAGAGTGGCTCCAGATAGGGGTTAAATGCCCCACTCATTTGGGTTGTGCTTGCCAAATAGGTTGAGCAAGGCCATCTAGAGGAGGTTGTAGGGAAGAGTGCAGATTTTTTTTTTTCCCAGTAGAAGTCTGGCTATGGAAGCTGGATACAGTTAAAAACAGCAATAAGCTGTGATTATGTGATATGGGTAGCACCAGAGACATCTGATTATTTTTAAGTAAGAATGGAGTTGCCTCAGACATGCATAATTACAATGCCCAGTAAATAAAGCAGAAAGTGAAAATCTTTTTTTTTTAAATTGAGACGTAACTGACATGTACCAGTATACTATACTATTTCAAGTGCACAAAATAATGAGTTGACATTTGTATATATTACAAAATGATCACCACAATAGGTCTAGTTAATACCCATCACCACATATCGGTACAGTATTTTTCTTTTAAGAAAACATTTATGATTTCTTTTCGTAGTATTTTTCAAATATAGAATACAATATTACTAGCTATAGTCACCATGCTGTGCATGACATTTCTGAACATTTTTATTTCTAAATAAAAGTTTGTACCTTCTGACCATCTTTATCCATTGTACACCACGCACCATTCCCACCTTCCCCTGAACCCATGCCTCTGCAGTCTCTTCTCTGTATCTGATTCAGGTTTTTGGTTGTTAGGCTTTTTAGATTACACATATAAGTGAGATCATACTGTTGGTTCTCTGTCTGACTTACTTCACTTACCCTACTGTCCTTATGATTCATCCATGTGATTGCTGATGACAATATTCATTCTTTTTATGGTTGAATAATATTCTATTGGATGCACTGTTATATATCACTTAACAAGGAAGATATATAACAGCATATTCTGTCAAATATGTTGTTAGGTGATTCTCTCACTGCAAATGTCAGAGTGTAATTACACAATTACATGCCTGCACACCTAGGTTGTATGATACTGCCTTTTGGGTTCACCATCATTTTATGTATTTTGACCAAAATGTCTTTAAGCAATGCAGGGATTTGCACTTATCACATTATCCTTATCCATTTATCCAGTTATGGACACATAGGTTGCTTTCATGCCTTGTTATTGTTAAAAGTAACCATTCTAAGGGGTGTGAGGTGATATCTCTTTGTGATTCTGATTTGCATTTCCCTGATAATTAGTGATTTTCAACACATTTATATGTACCTATCTATGTATCTTTGGAAAAATGTCAGTTTATCCTCTGCCCATTTTGAAATCAAAAATTTATTTTTTGCTATTGAGTTGTATAAGTTCCTTATATATTTTGGATATTAACCTCTTATCAGATACATAATTTGCAAATACTTTCTCCCACTTGATAGGTTGCATTTTCATTTTGTTGATGATTTCTTTTGCTGTGCAGAATTCTTTTAGTTGTGTTTATTTTACTTTCGTTGCTTTTGCTTTTGGCGTCAAATTGATAAAATCATCATCAGTATTAATTTCAAGGAGCTAATTGCTTATTCTCTTCTCAGAGTTTTATGGTTTTTTTCTTACATTTAAGTCTTTAATCTATTATTTATTAATTTTTGTGTGTGGCATAAGAAAGTAGTCTAGTTTCACTCTTTTGCAAATGGTTGTCCAGTTTTCCCAACTTATTTATTGAATAGTATTTCATTATCCTGTTGTAGATTCTTGGCTCATTTGTCATAAATTAATTGACCATATATGCATGGGTTGAAAAATCTTTTGTTGAAAACCAATACATATATATTATAATATAGAAAAAAGGAAAAAAATGGATTAATACTTTTAATTAATTTATCTTTTAAATGGGAAAGACCTTATACTTACATATTAGTTTGTTGCAATAATGAACTTTTTCGAGGGCCTCCCTGGTGGTGCAGTGTGTTGAGCGGCGCACTGTGGGGCAGACCACGGCCGCTGCAGCACGAGTTTGATCCCTGCTGCCTGCCAGGGAGGGGACCCACATGGCGTGGCGGACCTCTCCTGCTGTGCCTGCTGCTCCCCTCAGCAGTGTACTTCTGTTGATCTGCCTGTTCGGCTCTGTCTGTGGTGAACCCTCTCACCCCCCCCACACCTCTGGCCTGTACCCCTGTACTTCTGTGCATAGACAAATAATTTTTTTTAAAAATGAACTTTTTGATTCTTCTATTTATTTCTCAATGACTTTATCAAAATTGGTCATCTTCACATATATAGATGCAATAGCAAATACAGACAGATTTGTCAATCTATCTTTACTGTTACTATTGATTGGAGAACTCTTTTACTCACTTTAATTTTGCTAAGTTTCCGTCAAATGAGGAAAAATCAAACTAAAAGGACAAGTTGGACAGGGATTTCACAAAAAGACCATCTCATGAGTAAAAATTACATTTTTGTTTCTTCAGATTGATTTGAGCAGCTTCCAAATGTCTCTGTATTCTAAGTTGGAAATTTTAAGCACAAATAGGGATACCATATACTCATGTTAACTGATGAAACTAAAGGGAGTCAAGTTTGTTTCATCATCTTTATAAATTTTTAATTCTCAACACTTGGTTTATCTTATTTTTGCCTTCATTTAAAACAGACCACTCCTACTGCACCATCCATGTTATACTACTAAGTCTAGATAGTTTTCAAATTTTAGCCTAAACTATTTCCAAGATTTTGACTTAACAGACCAGTGTGGTAGTCCAAATAATAATGTGCATGAATCAATTTACATGACACTTGAGGAAAAGAAAGAAGACATTAAAAGCAATAGGGTAAAAAAATTAGGAAAGCAATATGGGTGGGGTCTGTCCTAGAAAGTGGGTCCAGCTGATGATATTTTTTTTAAAGATTTATTTATTTATGTACACAAGTATTGGGGTACAGGCCAGAGGTGTGGGGGTGGGGGGTGAGAGGATTCACCACAGACAGAGCGGGGAGCAGAACAGGCAGATCAACAGAAGTACACTGCTGAGGGGAGCAGCGGGCCAGGCAGGAGAGGTCTGCTGTGCCATGTGGGTCCCCTCCCTGGCCGGCAGTAGGGATCGAACTCATGATGCAGTGGCTGCGGTTTGCTTCATAGTGCATTGCTTAACCCACTGTGCCACCAGGGAGGCCCCTGATGATATTTTTAAAGATTTATTTTTAATTATTTGCATACAAGAACTGGGGTATAGGCCAGAGGTGTGGGGTTGAGAGGATTCACCAGAGACAGAATGAAGAGTAGAACAGAAGAATCTATGAAATATACTGCTGACGGGAGCAACAGATGAGACAGGAGTGGTCTACTGCAACATGCAAGTTAGCTCCCTGGCCAGGGATCAAACTCATGCTGTAGTGGCAGGCAATAGCTTGATAATGCTGAGACTCCACATAAAGGAGGTCCAGCTAGTGATTTTAAACTTGAGGTCCTTAGGTACTCTAACCAGAAACAGAACAGGCTATTTTAGTAATTACTGTGGGAGACCTTGTATCACAATCAGCATTATTTGATTCCCAGTACATAAAATGAGGAAGAAGGAAATTCTTCTGCTCTAATATTGTCCATCAAAAATTCTAAAAAATGTACCACTATTTTATTTACCTAAAGGATTTTAGCATATCGGTATTGGTATCTTTGTGAGATCAGGAAACCGTGTCTTTCTAAACTTCATTCAGAACACATATTGAAATAGGTTGCAATGCAAGGTCAAAACTCTTGCATAAGTAGATGGCATGGTCAAAGGACATAAGTGTTTTATAAAGGGGCTATTTACAAAGATGTTGACAATGTTAAGGGGAGAAAAAAGAAAAGAAGAGGATCTCAAGAAACAAAGACAGCCTGAAAGACCAGAAAGTCAATGGGAGCAAGACATTGGCATTAACTGGAAAAAAAAAATTACATTTAAGCATATAAGTCATATGCAGGTTTTACAAACATCCATATAAATAGACCAAAATTTGATTCCATATAGGCTAAAACCAACTTTGTCTTCTTAATTGTCTTCAAACATGGCACTCAAATATGTATTGAATATAAAATTTCATCCAACTTTTTTGAACAGGAATACTCATATATATTTAAATGGAGATACTTCATTTATTTTAAGAGCCATTAATTCTTCTGAAAGTATTCATATAAATAGATATTACAATAAAAAAGTAAGGGTTACTTTCACAAAACTCTGAACATTTTTAAGCTTGGAACTATGCCCTATTTGGCAATTATACATTACAAATGAAGAAAACTATTCTCATGTGAGTATAGTGAAGAAACCAGAGAAGTCAACAATAAACTGAACAGAAGTTTTAAAGAATACTGGCACAAAGGTGTAAAGTAAGGCTTCTTTCATGTTTGCTTTTAAGTATGTGAGCAGTGAGTAAAAGAACATCTTAGAAAAAAGTATTTTTGCCATATAGAGGAATTTCTCAATTTGCATATATTACCAGTGTTCCAGCTCTAATGGCCTTTTTAAAGAACAAACTGGCTTTAGATAATTAAAAATATCTGAAAAAAGGGAATTGTTTAGATAGATAATTTACATTTGAAAACATATCATGTATAAAAATATTTTATAAAGCATTATTTGCAGTAAGTGCTGGGTTTTTCTTTCCGTTCCACCCTCCAATAACTATACTATATAAGTTTAGAATTATTTAATATTTATAACAGGGAACATAATTAACTCATGCTGCAATATTATATCACAAATCATCTTTTTGACAGAATCATTTATCCAGGTGCTTTGGGTGGAGTTGACTCAATGCCTCCAGAAATGGATGTAATTCAGTTTTGGCTAGATGAAGCCACAGTGATTATTTCAGAGATTGGTACATCAGCTAATTAGAATAGAATCAATGAGACAAATGGTGAAGGTAAAAAGTCATCAGATTCATAGTATATTTTGGCAGTGAAGTCAATAGAAATTAATAGCTTACATGATGTAAGAGAAAGAGATGAGTCAACTCTGATAAGCCTGAGCATCTGGGTGCTGATGGGCCATTTACTGAGACAGGAAACACAGTAGAGAAACAGGTTTTATGGAATAAAAGGTTAGGCTTTAGTTTTGGACATAACAAACTTGAGATGCCTATTATTAGATTAAGAGCTGTCAAGTAAACAGCTGTACAGATGAATTTAAAAGAAATTTAGAATTCCTTAGGGTGGATTCCTAGTATTAGAGTTGCTAGATCAAAGGTTATGTGCATTTTTACAGAGTTGTGCTAGTGCCAGCTTCTGCAGGCTCCTGAGAGTTCATTGTTAAAATTTCAAGAATTTTTTGAGCCAGTTGATAGAAATGGCCTTATAAAAATAAAATTATATGAACTTAGAATTAAAAGCATCACATTCTTAAAAATGATGGGAACTGTGTCAGAAGTGATCTAGTAGAGATTCAGGACTTCTAGCACTACCACCAGTAATGAGGCTACTTTTCTCCTTCCCTAATGTTAATGGAGGTCAGTATTGAGGCAGTCTTATCTTTCTTAGGCAGGCAGGGAGGTATCAGTGGCGAACTACTGGGGAACCACCACTCCCAACCATGCTCAGAAGCAACAGTCTCCCCACTCTGCATGCCAACCAAGTCCAAATCAGAAACCTGGACTTCTACTCCAATCTGGCACTAATATAGTGACATGCCTCTCTCCTTTACTGCATAAAAGTTTCAGAGAAGGCTGGCTGAAACAGAACATTTAAATAATAACCAGAGTCTCATAACACTTTTAGTTTCATTAAAAAAAAAAAAAAATCTCACATCCTAAACAGAACAAGAAAAATCCCTAACTAAAAATGTCAAAAACCCACAATCAGTAGCTGTCAACCTGAGATGACAGATGTTAAAACTATCTGACAAAAACTTTAATCAACATAAAAATACTTCAAAGAGCAATTACAAATGTGCTTGGATCAAGTGAACAAAAAGAAAATGTCTTGGCAAGGAAATAGAAAATGTAAAGATGAACCAAACAGAAATTTTAGTATTGAAAAATATAATAACCAAATTAAAAACTCAATAGTTGGGCTCATGAGCAGAACAGGAGTGTCAGAGGAACTAATCAATCAATTGTATTGGATAGAACTAAGGAAATTACTTTATCTGAAAAACAAAGAGAAAATAAACAGAAAAAAAATAACTACCACCTCTGGAACCTATGGGACTATAACAAAAATATGAAAATTTATGTCATCAGAATTCTGAAAGAGAACAGAAAGAAGACATTTCTGAAAAAGTACAAGAAGAAATAATGGCTGAAAAACTCAAATATGACAAAAGACACAAAGCTACGTATTTTAAATCTGAGTGAAACTCAGTAAGGTTAAAAGAAAATTCAACTCAAACACATCATAGTTTTGGTTTGCAAAACAAATGAAAACCTTAAAAGCAAGGTGGGGAGGGGTGCTGGAGAGATAAGAGTCAGAAGTCAGAGGCCAGAAAGAACCTCACAACACACACAAAAGTTATCAAATAATGAAATAAAAGAACTCAGGATCCTATATTCAGCAAAAATGTCCTTCAGGAATGAAAGGAAAATCAAGAAATTGTCAGATGAAGGAAAGCTAAGAATTTGTTTCTAGCACATTGACACTAAAAGGAAGTTCTCTAAACAGACAGGGAGGAACCTGGAACATCAGAAAGGATGAAATAATACAGTAAGCAAAAATATCACTAAATATAATAGAATTTTCTTCTTTTTTGAAGTTTCTAAGGTATGTTTGAAAACTGAAGCAAAATTGTTAACGCCAATGTGATTATAAATGTTTATAAAAAATATTTTAGACAATTATATTAAAAGGGAGGAGTGTGAAGGTAATGGTTTCCACACTTCCCACAAAGTGATAAAATAACAGTAGGTTGATAAGTTTTGTATGTATGATGTACCACCTAGAGCAATCTCCAAGAAAACTAGATAGAGATGCACTCAAAAAACACTATAGATAAATCAAAATGGAATTAAAAAAATTTTCAAATAATCCACAGGAAGGCAGGAAAGAAAAACAGAAAAATGAAAAGCAGTGAATACAAACAGAAAATAATTACCTTAAGTGAAAATTATCTAAATGCTAATAAAATGAGATTGTCAGAGTGAATTAAAAAACATGATCCAATTACATGCTATTTACAATAAGCTCACTTCAAATATATATAGGAAGTTGACAATAAAAGGTTGGAGAAACATGCAAGCTTAATGAAAATTAACAGCTATATTAATATGAAATAAAATTCACTTTAGGGAAAAGAAAATTACCCTGTATTTCTCTGTAGTCAGAGAAATGTATAATAATCAACCCACAAAGAAGACATACCATTGCTAAATATATATAAACCAAACAACAGATCTGCAGAACATGTGAAGTAAAAGCAGAACTGAAAGGCGAGACAAATCTACAATTATTGAAGATTTCAGCACCTACATATCAACAACTGATAGACTGGTTGATGAATTTGGCAGTTTTTGCAGACAGAACTTAAAATCATAATAGAAAATTAATAAAATGGGCTGCTTCATCAAAATTTTAAATTTCTAACTAGTATATGCATATACCACCTTTTTTTAAAATTCATTTACCAGTTATTGGATATCTGAGCAGCACCACTTCTCTGACTATTATGAATACTACTATGAAAATTTATGTAAGCATGGTTTTTTTTTGACATTTTCATTTTTCTTTGATACATTTCCTGGTTACAGAGTTTCTGTTTTAGATGGTGTAAATTTATGGACAACATGGTAGCTCTATGTTTAACAAATAGAGAAACTGCCAAACTGTTTTTCTAATGTGGGCCTATTTTCTTATTAAAATAATGAAAATTTCAACTTCCCCAAAACCTTGCCAGCACTTAGACCCATTTAAAAATTGGGTCATCGGGCCCTCCCTGCTGGTGCAGTGGGTTAAGCAATGCACTATAAAGCAAAACCACAACCACTGCAGCACGAGTTCTATCCCTGCTGCCGGCTGGGGGGGGTGGCCTATGTGGTGCAGGCAGAACTCTCCTGCCTGGCTCACTGCTCCCCTCAGCAGTGTGTTTTAGTCCATCTGCCTGTTCTGTCCCCTGCTCAGTCTGGTGGGTTCTCTCACCTCCCTGCACCTCTGGCCTGTACCCCAACGCTTGTATGCATAAATAAATAAATCTTTAAAAAAATAGATAAATAAAAATTGGGTCATTTGTCTTTTTAATATTAAGTTCTTTGAATTATCTTGTTTTTGTTAAAAACCAACTGACCATAATTGTATAGGATATACCTAGAATCCTATATTGTTTTATCAATTTATATATCTGCCTTTACATCAAGATCATACTTCTTTGATTAGTAAATTAACTTTTTTTCCTTTTTATTATTATATAATATATAAACAATATTTACCATTTAAGCCATTTTTGTAAACACTATTTAGTGGAATTATGTACATTCACAATGTTGTGCAACTATCACCAATATCTGTTTCCAGAACTTTTACACCATCCAAAACAGAAACTCCATAACCATTAAGCAGTCATTCTTCATTCCCCTCCCTGTAGCCATTCCACTTACATGTTTATGAATATTCCTATGATACCTACCCTGTATAAGTGTAACCACACAAGTTACCCTTTTATATCTGGCCTACTTCATTTAGTTTACTTCTTTTGATATTCACTCTAGTTGTAGCATTGTGCAGTACTTCTTTTTTAACGTTAAATAATATTCATTTATTTTTACCATAGTTTTTTGTTATTTTCTTCCTTCTACTGGTTTTTGGTCTTGATCTTCTTTTCTTTTCTAGTTCCTTAAGGTGTAGGTTAAATTATTTATTTTAAATCATCCTCTAGTCATTCTGTAGTATGATATTTAGTTTCCACATATTAGAAATTTTCCTGCCTTTTGTGGTTTATTTCCAGTTTGATAAATTGAGATAAAGAAGGGACTGATATTATTTCAGGCTTCATTAATTTGTTGACACTTGTTTTGTGATCCAACATGTGGTTTATCCTCAAGAATAGTTTTCATACATTTAAGATGAATGTGTACTCAGTTTTGGGGGAGTTCAGTGTCCTGTAACTGTTTATTAAGTTCATCCAGTCTAATTCCTCTTTTCAGGCTATTGTTTCAGTCTGGTTGATCTGTCCACTGATAGGAGTGAAGTTTTGAAATCCCCTATTACTATTGTGTTGCTGCCAATGTCTGTTTTTGGATTTGTCAAGAGTTTTCTTATAGGGCCTCCCCTGGTGGCGCAGTGGGTTAAGCAATGCACTACGAAGCAAATCGCAGCCACTGCAGCACGAGTTCGATCCCTGCTGCCGGCCAGCGGGGG
>JAGFMF010011617.1:855541-929255 GCA_019455555.1 Galemys pyrenaicus | reverse complement strand
CTCCCCGCTCTGTCTGTGGTGAATCCTCTCACCCCCCACACCTCTGGCTTGTACCCCAGTGCTTGTATGCATAAATAAATAAATCTTAAAAAAAAAAAAAGAGTTTTCTTATATATTTGTTACTCCTTTGTCTCGTACATATATACTGATGAGTGTTATGTCTTACTGATGTATTGATCCCTCAATTATTATATGTTTATCTCTGTCTCTTGTTATCTCTTTTAGCTGGAAGTGTATTTTATCTGATACAAGCATGGATCACCTGGAGACAGCTGAAAGTTAGGTTTTATTTTCTTATCCAATTAGTCACTCTGTGCCTTTTGATTGGTAAGGTCAGTCCATTTGCAATTAAGACATTATTAATAAATGAGAATTTGCTGCTGCCATTTGTCTTTAGTTTTCTGGTTCTTGATCTATGTCTTTGTTCCTTATTGTTGTTGGAATCTCTTCTCTTTGAATTAGAGGAACCCCTTTCAACATTTATTTTTTTAAAAAAAAATTTATTTACTCATACAAGAGGTGGGTACAAATGAGAGGTGTGAGGGGTGAGAGGATTCACCAGAGACAGAGTAGAGAGCAGAACAGGCAGATCTACTGAAATATACTGCTGAGGGGAGCAGCGGGCAAGGCAGGAGAGCTCTGCTGCTACACCATGTGGGTCACCTCCCTGGCCAGGGATTGAACTTGTGCTTCAGTGACTGTGGATGCTTCATAGTGTGGTGCTTAAACCCTTGAGCCACCAAGGAGCCCCCCCCCCCTTCAACATTTATTATAGGGGAGGTGTGCACACTTCTGCAGCTTCTGTTTGTCTGAAGTCTTGCAGGATTCAGATTTCTTGGCACCTTCTAAGTATTTTGAATACATCATTCTATTCTCTTTGGATTCTTGTAGGATTTCTTCTGATACACCTGATAGGAATACCTTTAAAACTTACCTGCTTTTTCCCCTACATGCCTCTGTGACTTGAACTCTTAGTTTTCAAAACTATGTATTTCTCTGAATAAAAAACATGTTCTTTCCTCTCTCTTCCCTGCCTGGCATAGCCATTAGCCTCTATGTTGCCTTTCCTAATGGAGTTGGATCATTTTCAAAATGTTTCTTCATTTTCCCTTCAGAGAAATCCAAAAGATAGTCTAAAGTATCACTGAAACCATAGCAGATTCTTTGAAAAATATAAAGAAAAAGAGGGAGAAATTAATAAATAGAATCATAAATGAAAGAGAAGTTACAAAAGATATAACAGAAATATAGAGGAGCATAGGAGATTATATAACTATCTTTATAAAGATATTTTGTCTTTCTGCCAACAAATTCTATTATTTAAAAGAAATAGACAAATTCTTAGAATCATACAATCTCCCAGCAATATTCTTCACAATAGTAAAAAAGAAAAAAAAAAAGAAATAACCTCTATCCCTCAATAGATGAATAAACTGGGGCCTCCTTGGTGTCACAGAGGATTAAGTCTCAGCATTATGAAGCTATTGGCATCCACTGCAGCATGAATTCAATCCCTAGCCAGGAAGCCGACCCACATGGCATGGCAGGCCTCTTCTGTTTTGCCTGCTGCTCCCTTCAGCAGTGTATTTTAATCAATCCACCTATTCCGCTCCCCATTCTTTCTCTGGTGAATCTTCTCACCCTCCTGTACCTCTGGTCAACACCCCAGCTCTTGAATGCATAAAAAAATAAATCTTTAAAAAAATAGATGGATAAACAAAATGTAATGTATGTAAATGTAAAAGAATGTTATTTCTTATCCCACTTGGTTCTATTGTACATTATCTTCAAGGTCACTGATTTGACACTCTGGTCTGTTCTGCTTCCATAATATTCTCTAGAGTTTTTTTTTTTTAATCTCATCTATTGATTTTTTTACATACTGAATCTCTGATATTATTTAATGCTTTTTCTGTTTTCTGTTCATTAATTATATTTCTCAGGTTGTTTTTCTGAAATTTTTTTTAAAGATTTATTTGTTTATACATACAAGAGCTGGGGTATAGGCCAGAGTCCAGGGTGGTGAGAGGATTCACCAGAGACAGAGCGGGGAGCAGAACAGGCTGACTGACTGAAACACACTGTTGAGGGGAGCAGCGGGCAAGGCAGGAGAGGTCTGCTGCTACACCATGTGGGTCCCCTCCCTGGCCAGTGGCAGGGATCGAACTCGTGCTGTAGTGGCTGCGGTTTGCTTCATAGTGCATTGCTCAACCCACTGTACCACCAGGGAGGCCCCATGAATTTTGTTGTATGTTTTTATTAGCGTCTCTAAACTTTTATTTCACTTTGACTTGCTTTTCTCCACTTTCTCGTATTTTTTCTATTTTGGCAATTTTGAACACTATCTGATAGAAAGATAAAATCTTTCATGTCATTGTGTTTTGGTTCTGAAGTATTTTTTCTCATCTTGTGATGTTGTATTCCCCTAAGACCTCAAAGTGTTATATGTTGCAATTTTTTTCTAACCATTTTGCTTTTTAGATTTCCCTACTTAAACAAGAAAGTATCTAAAGCAGTAACCTAGAGAGTTGAACTACTTCTGTTTTTACAAAAAATGATACTGTGGTTTTATGTTTTGTTTTTAAAACTTTATCAGCCTTTGTAGGTACTGAGATCTGTTTTCTGTTGCTGAATCACAGAGTAGGGGTCTGGAAGGGTCCCAAACTGCCATATATGATGGCAGGGAGAACTAGTTCTTGCTTATGGCACCACCATGTTGCTGCTCTGGGGTTCCAGAGCCAAGACTCTTTAGTCTGAATGGTGTCAGTTCATTTCACTTAGTAAAAGTCCTGAGAGTTGAGAGAGGGAGTGTAGTCCAGTACACTCATCCTTTTCACTGGGGAGCAGCCGGATCTGTAGGGAGTACCCCAGTTTCTCTGCATAATTTCCCCTCAGTCAAAGCTGTATGCCTCCACACAATTGAGCTTTCCCTTCCCAGGGCCCTTGACTGAGCTGCAGCCAGTGACAACAGCTTCCAGGTATTTTTCTCCGCCCACTTCATGTTTATTAATGCATGAATCTCCTCTGTGTCCCTTCTGGTACACTCTGTGCTGGCCTTTGATGTCCAAGAGGTGTTCCAGCTTCACCCCAAGTCATGGAACTGTCTGGATATAGTGTCCCCCAATGCCATTTTTGCTTCATCTTCAGTAATTTTCTAATTC
This sequence comes from Galemys pyrenaicus, assembly GCA_019455555.1. NCBI lineage: Eukaryota > Metazoa > Chordata > Mammalia > Eulipotyphla > Talpidae > Galemys > Galemys pyrenaicus. The sequence continues at coordinate 926,094 of JAGFMF010011617.1, read as the reverse complement.
TGATATGGAAATCGGTCTATTTAAATTTTCTATTTACACTGATGTCCGTGTAAGTTTTATTTTATTATAAATTATGCATTTTTTAAAAGACTTATTTATTTATGCGTACAAGCCCTGGGGTACAGGCCAGAGGTGTGGGGGGGTGAGAGGATTCACCACAGAGAGCAGAGAGCAGAATAGGCAGATCAATGGAAGTACACTGCTGAGGGGAGCAGCGGGCACAGCAGGAGAGGTCTGCYGYGCCATGTGGGTCCCCTCCCTGGCCGGCAGCAGGGATCGAACTCGTGCTGCAGTGGCTGCTGTTTGCTTCATAGTGCGTTGCTTAACCCACTGCGCCACCAGGGAGGCCCAAATTATGCATTTTAACTGTATTCAAATTTGTGTGTGCAGATTTGTGCCAAGTAGTCTCTCAATTACATGTTTTAATCAATGTTCGTTTCCCATTTGTCACTTCTTATTTTGTAAATATGTGCTTTCTCCTATTTAAGTAAACTAATGATTTTTCAATTTTGTCAACTTTCTCCAAAATAATAGAAATTTGGTTTATATATATATTATATATAGAGAGAGTTCAAACTCTAAACTCTCTGCTTTATATTTATTATCCCTTTCCACTGTTTTCATTTGACTTACTCTTTTTTTTCTGCCTCTTGAATTGAAAAATTAATTCATGTGTTTTCATATTTTGATTTAAGTGTTTAAGTCTATAATTTTTCTCTGATCAATAACTGTGTTATTTAATTCTGACATCTATATATTTTTTAGAAATTCTGGAACTTTCATTTGTATCTCACTTTTCAGTCGAGTTAATTGCTAGAGCTTTTAAAATTATAGTTGAAAGAAGCTTAATTTTTTTTACTATTTTAATTTTCTCTAAATCAGGATAACACTATAATCATTGCTTTATGGCATTTGTTGAGTTTTTTTTGCTGTGTGGCCTAGTCTTATAAATCCTTGATGTGCACTTCAGAAGCAGGGATATTTTTCTATTATCAGCATGCGAAGTTTGATATATGCATTAGAGCCACCATATTAGATTGTCTAAGACTCTTGTCCTATTTTAACTCTTGTTAATAATTTTGACTCTTGTTAAAATTGACATGCATTGAACTGAGAATCATTTTATATATTCATATAATTAGTGTGTCTCTACTTCTCCTTTTCCCTCTTATTGGTTCTAATTTATGAAGGTGAATTATTATTTATAAATATGCTGTGTTATTTGGCTCATGTAATTAAATAATTTTATACCTTCATTACGAATTTTAGTTACAGTAACATTAAGAATTTTTCTTTGTCTCATTTAATATTTGTGTGGTTTCTTTTGGCATAAAGTCTACCTTGTCTAATATTAGGTTTATAACTCTTACTTTCTTATTGTTTGTATTTGCCTGTTATATCTTTGCCAGGGTGAGATGGTATCTCATTGTCATTTTGATTTGTATTTCCCTGATGATAAGAAATGATGAACATTTTTTCATGTGCCCATTAGCTATCTGTATGTCTTCTTTGGATAAGTATATATTTAGCTTTTCTGCCCACTATTCAATCGGCTTTTCTTTTTATTGAGTTGTATGCATTCTTTGTAGATCTTGGGTATCAGAAGTATGATGTGAAAAAATTTTCTTCCATTTAGTAGGGATCTTTTTCTTTTAGTGATGGTTTCTTTCACTGTGCAGAAGCTATTTAGTGTAAAATAGCCACAACTGTTTGTATTCTTATTTGTTTTTCTTGCTGTTGGAGATGAATCTACAAAGATATCACTGAAGATATCATGGAGTGTTTTGTCTGTTTTCTTCTAAGTATTGTATGGTTTCAGGTTTTCATGCAAGTCTTTTATCCACTTTGAGCTAATTTTTTATATGGTGTGAGATAGTGGTGTAGAATCATTCTTTTGCGTGTCCAATTTCCCCCAATACCATTTATTAAAGAGACTTACTTTTTCCAATGATATGCAACATCCTGATCCAATAATTTTGATGGCATTGAAGCTGTTTCTGTATCTTAGCTACTGTAAATAATGGTATTATGAACATGTGAAAGATATGGGATTTTTGTTGTTGCTGATTTCATATTCTGTGAATATATACCAAAGCATAGGATTTCTAGGTCATACAGTATTTCTATTTTTTAATTTTTAAGGGCTATCTAGGTTTGCTACCCATAATGGTTGTACTATTTTACATCCCCACCAACAGGCAATAAGATTCTTCTTCTGTGCATCCTCTCCAACACTCATTGGGGTTTTTTAGTTATATGTCATTCTTATGGTTGTGAAATGGTATGTCATTGTGGTTTTGATCTACACCTCCCTTGTTAAAAGTGATGACGAACATTTTTCCATATGCATAATGTCTTTCTGGGTATCATCTTCATTGAGCTTTCTGTCATTTCTGCTGCCCATTTATTAATTGGGTTATTTGTCTTTTTGATGTCAAATTGTATGACTTTTTAAATATATATTGCATATTAATCCATTATCAGTTATATATATTTATATATGTATATACATCTATATATTTATAAAGATATATATTTATATATTTAAATTAAAAATATATTTTTAATTTATTGATATATATTTTATATTACTCTTCATTTTTGTATAATATTTGCTTTCTCCTCTCAGGTATAGTCCCTGCAAAATTTCCTTCACCAGTTTACCCCTGCACCATCATAATCATTTGTCCTCTTCCTCCCCTGTTTTTTTTTTTTTAAAGATTTATTTATTTATGCATACAAGCACTGGGGTACAGGCCAGAGGTGTAGGGGGGTGAGAGGATTCACCACAGAGAGCGGGGAGCAGAACAGGCAGATCAACAGAAGTACACTGCTGAGGGGAGCAGCGGGCACAGCAGGAGAGGTCTGCCACACCATGTGGGTCCCCGGGGGTACCCCCCCCGCCCCGCCCCGCCCCCGGCCGGCAGCAGGGATCGAACTCTTGCTGCAGTGGCTGCGATCCGCTTCGTAGTGCGTTGCTTAACCCACTGCGCCACCAGGGGTTCCTCCCCTGTTTTGATCCCTCTGCAGAATGTCTCTGATTTACAGTTGCCTGTTAATTTTGTTTTTTTATTATTTCTTTTTCCTGATCTCTTATTTGGTTCTCCTATATTCCTCCTATAAATAAAACTATCTGATAGTTTTAGTTTTCCTTCTGAATTATTTCAATGAGTATAATCCCTTCCACTCCATCCAAGTTGCTGTGAATGACATGAGTTTATCTTTTATGATTGCTGAATAGTATTCCACTGTTATATATACCACATCTTATTGATTTAGTCATCTATTTTTGGGCATTTGGTTTGTTTCCATATCTCACCTATTGTAAACAGTGCTGCAATATCCTTTTGAATTAAAGTTTTTGTGTTGTCTACCACCTGCCTTTTGATCTTTAAAAAATACCACAAAACTAGCTAACATCATGTTGAAAAACCAAGTCTACCAAAAAAAAAAAAAAAGAAGAAGAAGAAAAAAAACCTAGAATTGGCAACTCCAGTATATGAAAGTCACTGTATTTCTAAATGGTGACATTAAAATTGAAAAGAAAACAGCACAAATATGTGAAATACTTAGGGAAATATCTAATAAAAAATCCATGCAAATCTGTATATACTGAAAGTGGAACTTTTTTTTTAAGATTTATTTATTTATGCATACAAGCACTGGGGTACAGGTCAGAGGTATGGCGGGGTGAGAGGATTCACCACAGAGAGCAGAGAGCAGAACAGGAAGATCAACGGAAGTACACTGCTGAGGGGAGCAGCAGGCACAGCAGGAGAGGTCTGCTGTGCCATGTGGGTCCCCTCCTTGGCCGGCAGCAGGGATGGAACTCGTGTTGCAGTGGCTGTGGTTTGCTTCATAGTGTGTTGCTTAACCCACTGCGCCACCAGGGAGGGCCCTGAAAGTGGAACATTTTTAAGGATAGAAATTTTTAATTCTAAATAGGCAGAAAAATTGTGTTCCTTCCTCATCAAAGAATATTGAAGTCCTAATCCCTAAAACCTATAAGTATGATTTTACTTGGATAGTTAACAGATGATCAAATTAAAATGAGGTTATTCAGTTGAGTCATCATTCTGTATGACTGATGCTCTCGTACAAAGGAATATTTGAACACTGAGGCAGACACACAAGGAGAGAAGTCAGCAAGAACACCACCTACAAGCCAAAAAAATGCCTGAGACTACCAGAAGCTAAGAGAAAGGTATGGAACACAAGAGTCCCCAGTGACAGTCCTCAGAAGAAATCACCTTGATTTCAGACTTCTAGCCTCTGAAAGTGTGAGGCAATATATTTATATTGTTTAACCCACCTAATTTATTGGAACTTTACTGTATGAAACTAACATACTAGGTATAAATGCACACACATACCCTGTCCTGCTCACCCTGCCTTGGAGCAGTTGTTTCTGGACTCTCTCTCCCTCATTTTTGATATTTATATTTATAGATTTCTCTTATTTTCTTACCAGTGCAAATCTTAAAAAAATATTTTATCCATTTATTTATTTATTTTGCTTTGGGATTTTTTTAAAGTTAGGGCTACTGATTTTTTATTTGTTTATTTTTAAAGATTTATTTATTTATACATACAAGAACTGGGTACAGGCCAGAGGTGTAGGAGGTGAAAGGATCATCAGAGACAGAGGGGGAACAGGCAGATTGACTGAAACACACTGCTAAGGGGAGTAGTGGAGGTCTGCTGTGCCATGTGGGTCACCTCCCTGGCCAGGGATTGAATTCATGCTGCAGTGGCTATGGATAGCTTCATAGTGTGTGCTTAACCCCTTTCACCACCAGGGAGGCCCCAGGGTTACTAATTTTTAAATTTTATTTTATTTTCTTACATGATTGTTCTCCCTTCAGGGGTAGTTCTCCCACACCCATAGCACCTGTGGTATATGTAGCATACCATAGCACTGCAGCACCTTAGTTAGTCACTTAAGCTATTCCTTCCCCCATTTTGACCTCTCTCTCTTCCCCTCCCTTGCTGTTTGCTTCAAATCTATGATGAGCTTGTAAGTTTTGTCTCTTTCCTGACCTTTTGTTCAGTTTTTCTATGTTCAATCTGTAAGTGAAATTATTTGGTATTTTTCCTTCCCCTTCTGACTTATTTCACTTAGCACAATCCCTTCTAGCTCCATCCATGTTGCCACAAATGGCATGAATTTGTCTTTTTTGATCACAGAGTAGTATTCCATTGTGTATATATACCATATCTTCTTGATCCATTCATCTGTTTGGCGGCATTTAGGTCATTTCCATACTTAGCTATTATAAATAGTACTTTAATAAGCACAGGAGTGAAGGCTTCCTTTCAAATTAGTGTTTTTGTGTCCTTTGAGTAGATTTATAGTAGTGGAATTGTTGGATCATAAGGTAGATTCATTTTTAGTAGTTTAAGAGTCCTTCACACAGCTTTTCCTGGTGACTGAACCAGTTTGCATTCCCAACAGCAGTGTAAGAGGGTTCATTTTCTCCACATCCTCAACAATATTCATTTCAAGTTATTTATATGGGCCATTCTCACCTCTCAACGTGATGGTATCTCATTGTGGTTTTGATTTGCATTTGGCTATGGGAAATTTTTTTTTAAATATGCTTTTCATTTTGTTGGAAATAAGAGTCTATGACTCTTCTGGAGTAAATCTGAAAATGGAATTTGGTTTCTTAATACTTTTGAATACAGGTATACTTTTGAATACTTAATACAGGTACTTTATACTTTTGAAATCTAATTTAGTACTTCTTTTGTATCTTCATTATATCTAGTATTGAATTATAGATGCTCTCACTAAATTGCTAGTTCCTTGAGGATTGAGATAATATCTTACTCTGCTTTATATACTCAGCATATATATAAAAAAAAACCTGACATACAATAGATAATAAGTGCAGTGATTAAACTGAATGTACTTGTATATTACTCATATGCATAGCTGTATAAAGTTGCTTAGAGTGATGACTTTAAGTCTTAATTCAAAGTTTTAATTTTAATCCACATGTATCTATGTTGCTCAAGATTGTGGTCACCTAAGAGGGAGTTTCTTTTCTTTCTGATTCATATAACTAAATCTATTCTGGGTTTTGGCCTTTTAAGTATGATATATTCAGTATGAAATGACTTATTAATAAATATTATTCTTGGGCCTCCCTGGTGGCCTATGGGTTAAGTCTCAGCACTATCACCTCTTTGGCCTGAATTAGATCCCTGGCCAGGGAACTAATCCATATGGTACAGCAGACCTCTCCTGTATACACATTGCTCCCCTCAGCAGTGTATTTCAGTAGACCTGGCTGTTCTGCTCCCCACTCTGTCTCTGGGGAATCTTCTCACCCCCTGTACATCTGGCCTACAACCCAGTTCTTCTACACAAAAATAAATAAAATTTAAAAACATATATTATTCTTAATTGTTAAACTCTGTAGACAGTATTATTTTATTTAATCAGATATTTTTAAGTTCCTTGATATTAAAAATGGATTTTCTGTTACTTTGTATTCCTCATAATAGTAGTTGCCATTTATTAAACACTACTGAGTGTTTACAAGCTTCATGTATTATTTATAATAACATGGCAAGTTAGGTATTATTATCCCCATTTTATAAATGTGGATAGCCTGAGATATAATTAGTACTAATGTTGTAAACCTATTAAGCAATTTTAATGATAGATCCTTTATGTGATTGTTGACTGATTTGTGTAATTTTTCTGAAAGATTCTTCCATCTGGCCATAATGAAATAAGACAAGACATGAATTTGTATTTCTATGCTTTCAATGACCACTCTTCAATCATCAGCAAGCTACTTACCATCATTATACTTGAGTTTCCTAATTTTTAAAATGCAAATAAAACCCAGTTCATAAGGGGACATTTAATTATGAATATTAAATTAGGTAATACAGATACAAATAAATACTGATTTATTAACTTGCTTGATTTTGTTTTTTTATCTCCCCTCTTACAGCAATATAAGCTGAATTAATATATGCATAAATTAAGAAGTATCAAAAAGAAAAACATTAAAGTAGCTTCTATTTTTGTTGTATACATGTGATTTTTTAAAAAATATTTATTTATTTATGCATAAAAGCACTGGGGTACAGTGCCAGAGGTGCGGGGGTGGTGAGAGAATCCACCAGACAGAGCAGGACGCAGAACAGGCAGATTGACAGAAACACACTGCTGAGAGGAGCAGCAGACAAGGCAGGAGAGGTCTGCTATGCCATGTGGGTCCCCTCCCTGGCCGGAGGCAGGGATCAAACTCTTACTGCAGTGGCTGCGGTTTGCTTCATAGTGCATTGCTTAACCCACTGCGCCACCAGAGTGGGCCCTGTGTACATGTGATTTAATGGCCTAGTACATGATGACAAAATTCAATATAATTCAGTGAGATTTTATTAAGCACTATTATATACTAACATGTTCATAACCACATTAAAGTATCTTCAGAGAATCTTTTTATATCAATAGTTATCACACTTCCTAAACAGAGACCTACCTGTTTTTAGGATGCTCCTATTCCTTGACTAAATGTTTAGGATTTATTTCCCACAACATTAGATAAGAAAGCAGTCATTTTTTAATTTAATGAAAAGGAATTTAAATATTTTTCTTACCACTCCTTTCCTCAACATTAATAAAAGTTTTTGTGTGAGACAAATTTTTTGTTGGTTGATTAATATCAGTGTTGTTCTGTCACTTGAATTTTATGTTTTGGTCTGATTCCCCTAACCATGCTCTGTTGTTGAATAAAGAGAAACCTCATAATGGTGTTTAAATTCTACAACTCAAAACAATAATATAAAATATTGCTTTACTTTAGAAATGTTAAATTAATCTTACCTTGATCCTAAATATATTCTATTTGTTCACAGAAAACAAAAAGTACTGCTAAAAACTTGCAGATCTTCATCCTGGTAATTTGAGACAGAAAATTTTCCTTAGAAAACAATAATCTTTAGAATTGTTTTATGTTGGTAAACCATAAGCTTTATTCACTGATCTTAGGCTCTGGTGCATGATCTCTCAGCAGGACATGATAAACTAGAAGGTTCTTTGAAGTCTTTTTTTTTGGGAAATTTTTAAAAGTTAGAATACTAATTAGTAGTATGTGTTATTATTGGTTGTATTTGAGAACAACCATATGTTCGAAGAACTGCATTTTTAATATTTAAGCCATAAGCCTTTTTAAAAAGAATTTTAAAACAATAATTTACCTTCAGTTTATTTCATTATGTACAGTTTTTTTATACTATAGCATTAATTTTTCCTTATGACATCTATGATGTCCCTCCGAATGCAAAAATATATATCCCTTTTTCATTTGTCTTTGTATAAAATTACTGACTTTTCCAGTATGTACATGGTTTATTTAATAAAGCTGTGGATAAGTTATTCTAGCTCAGTGCCATTTTGACTACACTTAAGCAAATTAGCACTCAAATCAGTGCCCTCTCCTGTGTGGCCCTACTCTGACTTCGCATTAAATAGCCCCTCAGTTTAATCCAGAAGACCAGCTATATCCACTCACCTTTGGAAAATGAACTTGGTGAACTTGTTAATTTTAGAAAGAATATGTGTCTGTTGTATTTAAATAAAATATATACGTAATTTTAAAATATGACCCCACAAATAGTAAGTCATTATTTTCTAGATGAGTGTTTTAAAGGCATCCCAGTGAAATGTTAGAACACATCACTGGAATCTATAAAACTATCCATACCGAAAAATTAATTTGTTTACATTTCCCATGGCAATGTAATGAAGAAAATGAGGGGGGGGGTCCTTTTTGCCCTGCTTATAAATTCTTAGCAAATATCTTTTATTGTTCTTATTTTGTCCTTGTTTTTGTATTCTTAATAAATTGCTCACCATGTAATTCATTCTAAATTAACCTACACACATGACTACTAAAACATTTTAAATAACTATTCTTTCTCTTATTACCATCACAATTCTAATATTTCAAATTTTATTATGTTAAGAGTGGAGATTAAAAGACTTTCACATATGCTTACTTCATGATAAAACTTTGAAACAATGACCTAGGTAGAATTTGGACCTGTTTCAATATTTTCATTTCTAAATTTTAATTTGTAACTTTCTCGGTATCATTCATGAAAATGATTTCACATATACTGATAAAAAATCGGCTTATATTTCTATAGCACATTGAAATCTAACATGTTAAAAATAGTAATATGAAGCACTGAACTTTATTTTTTTTTTAATGGAAAGGAAAGGCACTGAACTTTAATAACAAATATCTAAACATATACACATATACATAAGGATATTCATATGACAGGACCAAAAAGTACTATACTGATTACCTGCCTAATGCCAACTAATTACTTATAGATAAACATAGAAAACTTTAGTTTTTGTGTTAATTGCAAAATTTTACTACAAAATAATAGTCACTATAATTAAAAATACATAAATTACCAGTAGGAATAATTTAGCTAAAAAAACACTTTGGGGTTTGATATATAGTCCTCTCTTCACATTTTTCTGTAAGTATTAACATTTTAACTTTTTATTAGCTTAAAAATTTATCTTCATTGCAAGATGCCTAATTAAAAAATATTAAATTATTTTCCAAAGGCCAAAAAACAAATTTAAGATGATCTACATCTTGATTCAATGAGCATATGTCAAAATATTAGATGTATTTTAAGGTTCTAACAAATTTATACTCAGAACATAAATACACACTTGCTATGAACTAATGTCCACACTTTTTTACTTAACTATTTTAAATAAAATACAAATTGAATCCTTTTTCATTAATAGGCCTATGATAAATTTAAATTAGTGAGAATCATAACTTTTTAGCATCACAAATATAGTATTTAAAGTTTAAGCAACGTTTTCGAATAGAGAAATAGATGGCTGAGGAAGCAGGAATAAAGATTTGAAAAACTTGTTCCACATGTTAATTTTGTTAATCACTTAAAATATGAAGACAAAGAAATACAAAAAGTTATTAGAAATGATGGGAACAGCCAAAAATATAGGTGATAGGATAGTGAAGTATTTTTTTAAAAAAACTACTGTGTTGTAATTGTATTTTACTTAACATTAAAAAAACCCTGGGATGCTCAATTACTTATGATGATTATATTATATCTATGATTATATTGACTATATTACTATATAATATAGTAAAAATCATAGTTAAAAATCATACTATAATACATATTATTGCTTATTTGAAAATTGAGGTGGGAATATGAGCTATTAGCCATCATCAAATGCTGTTAAATTTAATAATTTGATTCCATTTTCTCTTATATATATGTTCTCTTAATACATAAATTTAAAAAATTTAATCTTGAGTCATCACCACACTATAATTACTGATTTGCAAATTAATTATTCTAGGCCTTTCACATGTTAATGGTCATATCTGTTCCAAACTTTAAGGGGAAAAGAAATGCATGTGTTTTTATTTTAATGGCCTATATAAGTTTGGTCTGAAGTACTCAAATTAGCAGAATGTGCATCAGAATGCTGTAGCATCATTTGGTAAAACATATCTGGTGGAGAAAACTGAAACAACTATTGGGCCCAAGTAGTTTTTTTAATAGTTCCAGCATGTAAGGGAAAGAGATATTGTTACATTAACTGTAACCACAACAGCCAAATTATGAACTACTCCCGAAGACCAGTGAGGTATTTTTTTTTTAATTTAGGAAATCATGTTTCCAAGGTATAAATTTTAAACTCAATGCAGTCTTCTATACTAGCAACTTAAGCAAATTGCACACTTAGAAGAAACATAAGAGTGGACTGTATTATATTATGATTGTGATAATTTGGTTATAAATTTAAAATTTAATATTAAAGGATGTTGCAGTTTTGCTTTATATGCTAATTTTCACAATTCATATAATTAATGTAAAAAACTAAGGCATATGAAAGTGAAATAAAATTAGCATAATACTGCTTTATATGGTCAAGATAAAAGTATTAAGTTTATTTCAGGTAACTACTGATGAAATATAAAAAACAACTCATCGCCTCCAAAAATTTCAGTGGAAATTTATAAGCTTTTCACCAATCAATTATAGAAGCTGGGCAATTATTTTATTGTTAAAAGATCATTAATATCACTTTAATTATACCAATTGCGTTTTAGGTCCTGGTAACTTATTTGTTCTTTTCATAGCATTTTATCGCATTTATATGTAGAATTTCTTAGTGCTTAAAAGAAATGACTGGTAGTTGAATAAAGGTCAGTGATTTTTTTCATATCCTCCCTCCCCATCCCTCAGAACTGATGTTTTTGGCAGAATGAGTTGTTGTTTTGTTTTGTTTTGGGTATGAGGGAAAAGAAAAAGGCTGTGTATAGATTATTGAATAGGCCTACACTAAAATTCTTCTTTGTCCAATAAGGACTGGGACTGGGAAAAAGAGAGGCAAGGTGAATTAATATATGTGTAGTTTTTAAAACTATCCTCCCATCCCCCATTCCCCTCCTCATATGTGCTGGTACCTCTGGAAGGTTCAGAAGCCATTTTAGAACTGAGCAAGCAAAATATGTGTGTTCCATTTATGCTTTTGCAGGTGCTGTAGTGGCAAGGATAACCTTTGCTCGCTTGCCTGCTGTGTTACCATTCTGTTATTTAACGCCTTTGAGGATTACAGACAGCACAGAAAATTCCAAACCCACATCCTAACACCTGAAGCTCTTTCAGTGTACTACAGCAGATGGCAAAATATTTTACTAGAACCTTATCCAGTATCCAGATCTGGGGAGACTTTATTATTTTTAGACATCGCTGAAGATCCACACTCGATTTTCAAATCTATTCGGGGTTGACAAAACAGAAAGACCCCTTCTAGGTGTTCTGCGAGCCCAGCTCCACCCAGAGTTCCAAAAGGCCTGAAGTTTTGGATTTTCCACCCTGAGGGTCTTTCCGAGCGACCGTGCATTTTCAATCCCGGACGCCTAGCAATTTATTGGGGAAGGGGGTTGGGGGGTATCGGAAAGTACACCATAGCGCGACTTTCCGAATAGTCTTAAGAAGCTGAGAAGCCGGAGAAGCTTTTGACTCCTCGCAGTTGGACGCGAGGCTCGGAGCCCGGCTGTCCTCAGCTGTCACGGGGGTGGAGGAGGGAGCGCTGGCACCGGCAACTGGGCATGGAGTTGCTCCAACCGCCGCGCGCGTCCCGCCGCCAGCTCACCTTTGCCGAGAGCTAGGCACTCACCCGCCCGCTCGCCCCAACTCCCACGTCGCCCTCCCGCCCCTGTCTTTAGGCGCAAATCAAAGGAACCATCCAGTCGGATTGCCTCTGCCTTCTCGGGGACCGCAGCCCTAGGGCCAGGGCCGAGGGACCCCCGCAGCCCCGGCAACCCGCAGCTCCCTGGGCGCGGCGGCGGCCGGGGGACGCCAGAACCGGCTCCCCCTTCTCCGCCCCCAGCGCCCGCCTCCCGCCCGCTGCTCCCGCTCGCCTCGGCCGGCTGGGGCAGCAGCGCACACACTCACTCTTCGGGCGCCTCCAAGGTTACCCGCGGGGTGGGGGCTGGGGCAGGCTCCGGCCACTGGCCTCCTCCGCTGCTTTCTTATCGCGGCGGCCTTTCTGCCGCTCTGGGGCGACCAGGATCCAAACCCCAAAGCAGAAGAGGTTCCAAAGTCGGGGAGGGAAGTCGAAGGGAGACAGACAGGCATCCTGGCGGGGGGCGGCCTTAGTTGGCTCTAGGTGCCGGGAGAGCAGGGTCAAGCGAGGTCGCGGCTAGGGGGGGCTGTGCGCTCCGGGCCACGCCGGCTGGGCCGGGGGCAGCGCGCAGGGGCTGCAGGCTGCAACCGGGCGCCCTGGGCCCGCTGGGGGGCAGAAACAAGCGGGCGGCCAAACCTGCAGAAGAAAGTAACTAAATAAAAGGAGACTGTTATTTAAGGCGCGGAAATTTGAAATATTTGGACAGGAAGAGAAAAGAAAACCTTAGTGAAGGAGGGAAAAGGAAAAAAAAAAAAAAAAACGCCAGCTAACGGTTTTGAAACTCCCCCACCCCCACCCCGGGCTTTTCTGCGCGCCCTGAGGGAGCTCTGGGCTTCGGCTTCCTCACCAGGGAGCTAGGAACTGCAGTAAAGAGTCTGACTTTCGAAGGAACAGAAAAAGATGTCTTCGCCATCCCTCCATAGAGGGCTTGGGTTGGCTGTGGGGCAGAGCTTTACCGCGGGTCTCTGACAGGAAGATTCCTGACTCTCACTTGGTCCCTGCGAAGACCTGTGTTTTTGAACCTGCTGTGTAAAATCAAAACAGTCTCAAGAGTCCATGACAGGGACTTTCCCCTGTAACCTTTTGATGAAGGTCGCGTAGGGTAGTCAGGAAGACTGCGAGCACGACCCTTTTTCGCTCTAGCCCTGATCTTCCAGCGCTTCTGGATGGCAGCTTCCATCCCCGGCAAAAGCCGAAAGCACCTTTTTGGGAACTGAGATTTCGAAACCAGTCCCGGGTCACGGATTCCACAACGTTCATTTGATCAGCACGAGAAGGGAAATTTATTATGTTACCAACCGAATTGCTTTCCCGGGGCAGAATTCTTTACCTATTTATTAGTCACCAGCGTGGGGTGTGTGCGTGTGTATGAGCTCACCACACCAGCGCGAGATGCGTGCTGTTTATTAGAAAACTATTGATTCACTACTGAAATAGAAAATGCAGCATTGTGATTCGGGACCAGAACGTGGACTGAGGTCCTGTTACTACTTTCCTCTTCCCAGGTGTAAGTCCGGATTAGTTTGCTGTGCAAATCCTGAACTTTGAATTTGCCCGGTGTGTATGCCGACTCTGCTAAGAACAGATTTTTCCAGCGCTTCTCTGTTCAACCTCCGCCATCCTTTCTATAGCGTCACCCCCTGGGGTTCTGATAATTCTATTAATTAGCAGTTGCAACTCCACTCTGCTTCTGAATAAGTTCAGTTCCTTACCCACCTCAGCTTGCTGCAGATTAGACCCTATTAAATTTTGCGGCACCGTTTCTCCATCCTATACGTTTCCTATATTCAAGTCTCACTGAACATTGTCGAGGTTTTGAGAGATTGAATAATGGTTTTTCATATTTCCTAGAAGGGACCACATAACTCATTTCTAAAATACTTAGATTAGCAAAGTTATTTCCTGCGAAGAGCCAGAGATATTTTACTTCTAATGCCTAGTACTAGCAAATTTTACAGATGGAGATGTCGTTCCTTCTCTCATTGTGCTCCACCATTTGAGAACAAAGCAACTGCAGAAGTATTTCTCTTTTGCTTTATAAATGTCCTATGCCTTTATACTTGAAATCTCAGAGTAATTTTAATGTTCACTTGGTGGATACTGAAAGGTTCATTATCTCTACTTGAAATTCAGAACTATCCATCTTTACATTTGCCTACTTGTAAAAAGGGTTGTTTTATTTTTCATTAATAGTCCTGTGTTTAGAAAATATTTAGCTTAGTCAAGTAGGGTGGCCTGTATATGGATTCTAGTTTTTAAATTCAAAATACAACACTTTACCCTTCAAAACCATCTCAACTTCCACTTTTTTCTGGTTTAAAGTATTCCAGATTTAATTCCGTGTGGTTGTCAAAAATATATTTATTCAGCAACATGTGGTTAGAGGTGGCAGAAATTGAAGGCTTGTTGCATTTAACTTAGGGAAGGTGAAGTTTAGTGTCAAATAAAAGGATTAAATATTTTCACCTATATTATTTTATACTATCACAGAAAATAAATTTCTGAAAACCACTTACCTATAATCATGTCAATCCTTGTTAGGGCAGGCACCAGAACAGTGCCCTAGTAAATAAAACCTTTAAGTATTTTGCTCTTTTTGGAGTGAGTGCAGAGTTTATGAAGCAGAGGAGGGAACTTTCACCTAAAATATTTTTATTCCTGAGGGAAATGATGAATAAAATATAAATCTTTAAGTAGTACCTGCATTGAAATTCTTTGGTGAAAATCTCTAGTTAAAGTGACAGAGTAAGTAGATGCTGGATGCTCTTGGCAATTTGATATTTCTATTTCAATTTTAAAATTTTAGCTAAACATTCTTTAAAATGTTTTATATGCCTTTACTAAAAAAAGTTTTGTGGAAATTAAGTACTAGATGAAGGGTAGCCTATTTACTATAAAAGCTTCTATATTTATTATACGTGGTCCTTCAATTAGTTATGACACTATGTGTACTTTATGTATTTTTTTCTTGCTAAGTTTTTATTCCCTAAAAATGGTATCTGCATGACATTTTAATACTTAGGATTCTGCTATTTTACATTTCTGGTATTAAGGGAGAAAAAAGTATTATACTCGAGAAATTTTGAGACATTTCATTTTGAGGTTTTTTTTTTCCGAATCAGCTAATGGAAAGCATTTTTAAGGTGGCATTTTCTTTAAAAGTGACCTTTAGAGCAAAATAGATGTTTTCAGAGCTTTACTTTCTGAAATCTGCCTTTCAACTATTCAACTTTGAGAAAAAGGGAAGGTTAAACATTAGGATAAATTCACTGAAATATTTTCAAGTGTGATCTTCAAAAACTATTATTTCTTTCTAAAGCATAAATGCTATTCACCAAATAAAGTCTCTATGGAGAGGCATGACAAGAAAAGAGTAATTAAATCATCAATTGAATATATCTATTGTTGCAGTTGGTCTATTTTTCTAAAGTCAAGGCTTAAAAGATGAACTTTTAGTATGGTTTTCCCTAGCAGGTGGCTAGTTGTATGGGGGGGGTCGTAGAGGCATAGAGATCACAGAAAAACATTGTCCTGTTTTAAAAAGTGTTTTAATTAGGCAAAAGAAACATCAGGACAAACCATTTTAATAACAGTCTCCAAGTTGGGTACTGAGACTGGCAAAGGGAGAAGCAAGGAAAAATACAGGGAAAGATAAAATATTCAGAGAAGCCAAAAACTATTTGCAATTACATGTTAGAACTCAGGATTTTGCAGGTGAAAAGGATGTTGCTTAAATATAGTTGTAAACCTGTAGTTAAGATTTCCATTTAGCAGTTTCAGAAGAATTAACTAGATGCTTAAAATATGAGAAAAATGAATTTTAACAAATGATATTAAAAATAGGATAGGTAACCAATCACTAACAAAATAGTAGGCAGTGTGGGAGAGCCCTCCCCACATTCACTGCAGATTTGTAGCTCCCTCTGCCTGGTTTCCCTCCATCAAACTAACGACCTCATTCCTCCGGTAGAGCCTGGCCAAGTCACAGGCGGTATCCCCCTTATGGTTCCGATGCCCCACGTTGCTGGCTGTGTGCTTCACAAGGAACTCAACCACGGGGAGGTGGCCTTCTTTGGCAGCTAAGTGCAAGGGCAGGTTCCCTTCATTATCCTGGATGTTAACATCAGCTTGAAACTCCAGTAAAGTCTGTAAAGTGTCCAGGAAACCTGCTCTCGCTGCATCATGAATGACAGCGAAACCAGTTCGGTCCTTCAAGTCGGGATTAGCACCGCTCAGTAGTAGTTTCCTGGCGATTTCGGGATTTCCAAGTTTCATAACCTAAAAAATGAAAAAAAAAAAAAAAAAAGGTAGAATGCTTCAAGTGCGCCTGCTCCAAAAATTGTTTAAAATATCCACTTCTCCAATTTATGTAACTTTTGTTTTGGTAAAGGGGTGCTGGAGAAGGAGCCACATGATGGGGTTTGACCGGTAATCCTTTATGGAAATAAATAGTGGGTGAAAGTTAGAAGAAACCTAAAAAATGATCTATTATGATGAAACATCTTAAATTGAACCAAAAAGCAGCATAAATTGGTCGATAAACTAGAACTAGCTTGAGCTGATTACATTCACTGACAATTCAGTTCTCTATCTCCAATGAAGAGTTGTGTAATTTCATGAAAATATTAAAATAAAAGAAATGGAATTTGAGATTTTAAACAAGTCTCCCTCTTTAAATGCTCATTAAATGTGCCTGGGGTATTAATCCTGGAAAATCAGATGTAGGTAATATTTATTTTCTAAAGAGATACTGAAAAGAAATAGGAAAATGAGTTTCTTTAAATCTCCAAAGAAGTATCCCACACATCAAACTCCATCATCTCTATTAAAAAGATCTATGAAAAATCCAGACCTAATATTTCCTTAAACTATTAAGTTTCACAAATCCTCCAAGTCGTTATAGCTTCAAATTTCCAAGTGTTTTGTTAATTTTTCTTTGCAAGTTATTTCATATTCGCTATTTGATGCATTCAGTGTTCAAACTCCTTCACTTGAAGTTTTTAAATGTTACTGATTCTTAAGGTGTTAAATAAGCGACAGTGTTCGTCATTGCTGATGGTATTGACTTACCTAAAGTCAAGTTTACAATATACTGTGTATTAAATAGGAATGATTTTATGTTATTCTTGTAAAGAATGAAACAGTCATCCTACTATACTATTCTTTCTAACAGAATAATAGTTAGCTTTCTAGCTAGCTTTTTTATTTTCAAGTGAGCAAAAGAAGAGAAAATAAGATACTTAATGGTATTTTGGAACATAGACAGCTTTGACTTGTGTTTTGAGCCCATTTAATAATCAATTGATGATCTCATCTTACTTCCTTTTGCAGTTATTATCAGGCATTTAGGAATAGCTGTTTGTAAATTGTCAAAATTTTAAAGGCCAGAATGTGATATTAAAATTCACTATCAACATACAAATAATTCACATGGCAAAGACTTATCCAATGTTATTTGAATTATTTCACTCTAGTAAGTCTCTACTAGGCTCTCATAACTACAAAATATTTTGTAGAACAGTATGAAATTATGAAATACATATAATTTAGTTATGAAAATTATAGTCTTATTAACGTGTCAGAAAATTTCAGCTTTTTAACTGATTTCATTTGTATTTAGGCTTATTCTTAATAATCTAAACTTATAACAAATAGATTACATAGTAGATGCTCAAATATTTGTGAAACTAAGTGATAAACCATTGGAAAATATATACAATGTTATCCATTTCTATCAAATGTTTGTTTTTAAAAAATCACTAAGAAACATAGTAAAATATACTTACAATGACCATTTTGTAAATGCAAACTATATAGATGAATGAGATACTAAGCTTCCCTGTTGATAAAACCCTGCTGACTTTTAGTTCTTCCTTTAGGGTAGTGATAAAAATGATAACATAGTTTATTTTTCAAGAACTGAAATGAAACATACACTTTGGTCATTATAAATTAACACAGTCTAAGTTTTGCCACAACTGCCTCCAAAGATTTAATCACATTTAAGGACCTAGAATGGGAAAAATAAGAGTCAGTCACCTTAGATCCTTGTAAAGCAAATGTACGATTAAGGCCTTTGATATTATCCTGATTAAAAAGCTTATACTAGAAAAGTGGAGAAACTTTTTCCAACTGAGTTACATAAATATAATTGCAGAAGAAAATTTGTCATCTTTCACAGAAAAAAATAGTAATGTTGGAAATTGTTTTGAAAGAAAGTTCTTGAGTTATGACAAACTTCAGAGTCAGGAGTATATACTGAAAATAAGCCTTGAGACTCTTGTTTGTGTGTTTCATTATATTAACTAGGAGTAAGCCACAGTAAGTGGGTGTTAGTATCTTGATAAGTATGTTTAATATAAACAAGATTGCAGAGTTGTATTAAAAATGTCCAAAAAATTTTCCAGAATTAATCTCCTAGTCTTCCTGTTCGTCAAAAGTCCCGTAAAACCTTATGCTGAACATGGGTTAAGTAGTCCATTCTTTGTGAGATTTATATAATCTTTTGAGTTTTCAACAAGAAATTTTCAATATATTATATTTGTGGCATTGCATTCATCATCAGACCTGTTAAAAGCTACTAGGTGGAAAAAAAGGAAAAAAAAAACTTTCCCCACTTAACCTACCTGAAATAATAAGATAAATAACTTAGTATCTATGTATAAGCTCTTTAATTCTGAAAATTTTACAAGGTTAGTGTATTCATTTAAAATGTGCAGACTTTATGGACATCTTCTGTTAGTAGTATTTCTCTGTTACTTAATTTTCTAAATCTTGTAACAAAACAAAGCACACTACAAACCCCCTCTCCCTAATGGATTTTCTGAAACAACTTCCAGTATTGCACGTCTAAGTAAGAATAGCTCTTCTGAGTATCACCAGAACCCTAGTAAGGCAACCATTTGACAGTATTTTGCCAGTTTTCCAGTTTTCTGTTTCTAAGTATTTCAACTACGTTACATGATAACGTTTAGAGGAAGAAAAGCATTATCAGGTAGAATACTTGGCAGCTGGTAATGTTTCATTTGTTGCTTGTAAATCTAATTACTGAAAATTAGAACATACCACGGCATGACCGCAGAGACAGAAACACTACGAGCTGAGCTCTGATCAGTAAATTCAACTTTTTATTCCACCTCGGTCCTGAATGGGTGGATGGTATTACATTAACTGTGAAATGTACATCTTGTTCCCGTGCCCGTGCCCAGGCCACCCATTCCCAACGAGGAAAGGTCGTTTGTCAAAACTTGAAATATTTGAAGGAAAAACACCCTCACTAGTAGTCAAGAAAATTAACGTTAACGTTAATTATTGGAGCAAAGTACAGAAACCACTAATAGTGGTGGATTTACTTCAAATAATAATCATAATAATGTGTTTACAGAACTGTCTACAAAACACAAAACAAAACAAAACTCGGCGCTGCTATGGCTACTTTAAAACCCCCACCGTCACAATAACATTCCAAAAATTAGACCAAACCTGGAACTCACTTGATATCGAGGATGTTATTGGATTTGACGAGTTCGCTCAAAGTACGTCATTTTTGGGAGTTGGATCCACTTAAAGATATAAAATATGGCAACCAACTAGGTTTAAAGACAGTGAAATGTTGTGCCCCTGAAAGCTTAAAAGCTGTTATTCTGTAAAATCTAGGTCACGTAGGCAACATTGTTGACCTGTTTTCCCCACCTCTCTGGATACCAACCTGCAGCGCAGTCCTTCCAAATCCATTTTGTGCATTGACGTTTACATTATTTTGCAACAAACTAGTGAGTTGCTCTAGGTCCCCCCTGGCAGCTGCGGACGCCAACTCGTTCCCCCAAGGCTCGGCCATTCTTTAGGGTCCTGACGATCGGGAAAAGATGAATTAGTTGTTTTTCTTTTTCCCTTTGCCTTTCTTCCTAACCAGGCTGCATGATGGCATCGGAGACTGACAGAAGGACTGGGATGGTTAATCTGGAGTAGAGCTTGGTAGTAAATACTAGTAAGAGCTGCCTGCCAAAAGCCCGCCCCTCGGTTCACACGTGATTATTCAGCAAAACCGAGCCATTGGAGAGGGGCTCCGCTTCTCGCTTTTTAGCTTAACCCCTATGAAGATTTCTAGTGATTAACATAGACACAGAAACACGCACATATTTCTGGCAACTTACTCTGGATTTAAAGTGTAGGCAGAATTGACACGTACCTACACTTCAGATCTGTGAGGAAAATGTGTACAGAGACTTAAGGGACTACATCAGCGCAGAAAACACCGCAGAAGAGAAGACATCTGGGGGGAAGAAAAGGCATTAACCCACCCTTGTGCACGGTGGTGACTTGAGCCGCGAGAGCCAAAACTGGAGGGGCAGGTCCTCGGCGGGGCTCGGTCTCCATCCGTCTCGCCGAAGGGGTAGTCCTGAGTCGTCCGCTACCGGGAGAGCGCCGCGATGGCTGGATGCTGACGTGCTCCGGAGAGTTAAGAAGATCGCCAAAGGCAAACAAGAGTAGCAGTTCCGTGGCCCTCAAGTTACAGGTCTTAACGACTCCTCGGTGGCCTCGGCTTCTCGGGAGGAGCCCTCGGTGGCGTCCCGGCCCAACCGCGGGCTAACGCTGCGCGGGAAGGCGCCGGAGCCCGCCCGCCCGGCTGCCGCAGCTCCGCCGAGCCTCAGAGGCCGTGGGAGCCAGACTTCGCTCGCGGCTCCGGAGACGGCCGGGCGCTCGGCGGGCCCTCGGCAAGCCGGTCATGCCGGCCCCAGCGGGTCCCAGGACTCCCAGCAACCGGTGGCAGGGGGAGAACGCTGCGGGGAGCGTCTAAGGGGCCGGGGCTGCCGGGGCAGCTAGCCACAGCATCGCGGGTGCACAGGGCAGCCCACCGGTAACTTCCCGCCTAGGACCAAGCCAGTTCAGACTTCCTACTGCAGACGCTCATTGAACTGCCGCCGCGGTCTTCTCCTTCCTTTCCCGGTTTTCTGGGGACTCTCCGGCGATCTGGGGGATCCTGGGATGCGCAGGCCAAGCTCTGAGTTTGGGGAGTCGCTACAATCCCAGGGCGCAGCCAGTCCTGCCTTCTTCTCGGCGAGAGCCCAGCGGCTTGGCGCTCGGTGCCACTTTGCCAACCTCTCCTGGTCCCCCGGCCTGTGCCCCTAGACTGTGCCGCCTACAGGGCAGCTGCCGCCAGCCTGCAGTGCCCGGGAGCCGAGCTGGGCAGCGCTGCTTCCTCCCCAGCGCAGCGCTCCCAGTGACAGTTTCTTTTGTAGCTGGTCCCCTCAAATCGCCGGTCCAGGCTTCCTTCACCCCTACAGACACTTCGCGTCGTCCCCGCTTTCTGCTCTTTCCTTCTCTCCCTCTCTTGCTTCTTTTTTCTCCCAAACAATTGCTGCTTCTGTTGCCGCTGTAAAGACGGTGCCGGTTCCTTCTCTCTTTTTTCCGACCTCATCAGCTTTTTTTGAAAAGAAAAAAATTGAGCGCTTTTTGAGTTGAAAAACCCGCCCCCATTTTAACGGCAGAGTTTTAAGGAGGCTCCGCCGAGTTGCCGCTCCGCGGGAGCGGGAAGGCCGGGCGCCGCCCACGCCCCGCCCTCCGCCCCGGTGGCGCTCGTGCTGGCCGCCTCGCTCGCTCCGCCCCCCGGCTCCGCGCCCTTTCCTCCCGCCTCGGGGCTCTCCGCCTCCTTCCTCGGTCTGCTCTGGCTTCCACCTACAATCCCCGCTGCCAGGCCCCAGCTGGAGCGGCGTTTAGCGCGGCGGAGCCCGGCTCGGCCTCCTCCGGCTGGCGGGCGGGATGAGAGTGTGCAATGTGAAACCCGGCGGGGCGAGCTTGGGGAGAAAAGAGGCCGATTAATTAAGGAGGATGCGGAGAGCCGCAGGGCCTTAAAGACTCCGCGGCGCTGGTTGCTGGAAGGCGCAGTGAGAACTGGCGCGAAGGGAGATTTTCCCCGGTCCTGGCGGGGCAGGCCGGCAGCCTCAATGCTCCCCCGCCCGTCTCTCGAAGTTGGGACACCAGGCCTAGGGTTACCGCCTCCCCTGGGCCGTGCGCAGTGTAAACGGCCTCCTTCGTTCAGTCCCGGGCCTCTGCCTCGCACCTGCCAGTTCAACGCTGAGGGCCGCGGTGGGCAGTGGCGGTCAAGGGGAGGAGGGAGAGATCGGAGCTAACACCAACAGGGCTCAGAAAAAGCTAGTCTTTACAGATTTTAAAGGAAAACATGGTGTAGGTAAGAAATCATTATCAACCCTGAAACCTTACTATTCCAGGAACTCGAAAATGTGAACTACTTCATTTCTTTGGGGGAAAGGGAGAAAAGCAATTATCTCTAAAGCAAAATTTAAAATAAGTCTTGGGAAGGGTTTTGTAGCCAGACTATTTCTTTATTGCCAAACTTTTCTCTAGATTAGATGCGGGCTTGTTTTATTTGGGGGGGTTGGTGGAAAGGGGTTATCTAAATGTAAAGTAATAGTTTCAATCACCCCACTAGTTCTTTCACTCCACTTTTAACTTCCTTTTTTTTTCACCTGTGCGACATTAACTGCTGCTTTATATATTGTTTACACTTAAAAGTTCAACAGGTTCTATGATGCACTCAATAGTCAAAATGAAACAACAAAAAAAAAAAGACAAGAAGCCTAAGTAGTACTGTCCTCTAGCAAGTATATCCTCAAGCAACATCTGTGCCAGCTCCTTGAAGTCTACTGGAAGTACTAGGAACGAAACACCCTGTAAACATGAGTAATCATCTAGCAACACATTGGCTAGTAAGTAGAAGAAGATTGAAACTGGGAAGAATTTGGCAATATAGCTGAATTGTTGAGGAAAAAAATATAATCATAGCTCTTTTCTTAGGAATTGTGCATTTTAAAGGAATTGTGAATCCAGTGTGAACTATGACACAAGAAATCAATTCTTGCCTTCCTTACATATATTTAGACAGCATATAGAATATTTAGGATTCCACTTATACTAGTAAGTACCATAAGTGGTGGAATTTACTTTTGATTATTCTGGGAACTTACTATGTAATCTTTTAGTACAGCTGGAGGGCATGAAGGAGTAGCACTGTTGACTGATAAAAGATACTGGCATTACTTCAATTTATGAGACAGACTTTCTAGCATTTATTATGGCTTCTTGTTATGAGGAGATACTATAATGAGGAAGAATCTTAAATTGTATTATATAAAGTATATGTATACATGTGTTATATTTTTATGAAACATAAAGTACTTTATGATGAATAATTGAATCCATAAAACCTCTATAACTTATTGATGAATAATGTAAATGAAATTTATGATAATTTAAGAGGCACACAGAGCTGTATTAAAATTGCTGGAGAACTTAAGCACTCAAAAGATTTTGATGTCCCTTCACCCCATCTGATATGTAAATTTAAAAATACAAAACTAAAAAATAAATATAAAGAAGTCCAACAAAGTTCAGACTTTTCCCACGATGATTACTTCAGTACTTTTGCTGAAATATTAAATTATTTAGGAAGATTTTTTTTTTTTTGGTCCAGGCTTTTCTGGTGTCCTAAAGCATATGCTTAGTTTGTGTAAAGCAGAAGTGGAAGCACAGAGGATTTAGTCTTAGTTTGGAGTGCATAACAACACACTACAGATACCCCTAATGAAAATCTAATATTTACTGAGTGCTAATTCACTAAAGTAGATTCAAAGATGAGTCTTCCCTTAGCATGGTATAAAAGAAAAATTCACTATTAAGCACCCACTCTACTGAAAATAGTAATTTTTCTTTTAACATAGTAATGACGTCTCTCAAATTCTAAAATAGGGGCTTAATAGTTGAATATTACCACTTCTTGGCCTTTTGGCTAAGATCAAATGTATAGCTAAATACTAAATACTAATAGTTATGGAAATCTTTTTCTTTCCCTACAGTTCACATCAGTTTAAAGGACTTAGAGAAAGATAATTTAATCAAATTATTTGTGCTTATTTTTCCTCATTGACTTAAGTATGTACAATTTCTGAAAAATCAACTCATGGTAATGTGTATTTGGTATTTATAATTTCTTTACCTTGTCTCAAAGTCTCCTTCTTTCCTGTGTTTATAGATCCAACAGAGGTGAAGAACAGACTGGTACATTCAGGGGACCTTTTTACCATATCATGGTTGTGGCATCTGCATTTCACTTCTGGGATTCAGCTGCCTTTTCATATTTGTACTCACACAACTTATGAAGTCTTTTTGTAAAGTAAGAAAAATGCCCAGTAAGCAACGCAAAAGTTTAATAGCAACAAATTAATATTTGTATAG
Organism: Galemys pyrenaicus; assembly: GCA_019455555.1. Taxonomy (NCBI): domain Eukaryota; kingdom Metazoa; phylum Chordata; class Mammalia; order Eulipotyphla; family Talpidae; genus Galemys; species Galemys pyrenaicus. Next base: position 901,610 of record JAGFMF010011617.1, on the reverse strand, counting down.
TAACTTATGTTTATAAAATATAATGTATGCATTTTAAAATCTTTATAACAACTCTGTGAGGTAAATATGATAATTATTTCCATTTATTAAGGTAAAGGAACTGAGGCTTATAGTGATTGTGACTTAAAGCCAGTAAGCAGTGGACATAGGATCTGTACTTAGATCTTAGGGTCCCAAATCCTGTATAAAGCATTAGACTCCTAAAGAACATTAAATCATTATATGAAATATTCATTAGGGGTATTGTTCATTAGTAGTAAGTAATCACTAGATTACTTAAGTGTGGATCTAACACTAAAGTAGCACAAATCTCATGAATTACATCATGAGTAATACTATTAATAAGCATGATTATTAATCAAACCTGAAAGAGAAAAGGGACATTAATTAAATACAGTCTCTAGAATATAATTGATTATATCATATCAATGTTAATTTCTGAGTTTTCATAGCTATACCATGGTTGTAGAAGAGGGTAACATTAAGAAACCTAGATTAAAGGTAAATAGGTACATTCTATACAATGTTTAGAAATATTCTGTAAATCTAAAAGCATTTCAAGTAAGAATTTAAAAAATTAACTACAAGTAAGCTTTATTTCATGTTTAAAAAAAGATGAAATAAAAGATCTTTTTAAAAGAGTAAGATAAGGGGCCTCCCCGGTGGCGCGGTGGGTTAAGCAACACACTACGAAGCAAAGTGCAGCCACTGTAGCACAAGTTCGATCCCTGCCTCCACCCAGGGAGGGGACCCACATGGTGTGGCAGACCTCTCCTGCCTCACCCGCTGCTCCCCTCAGCATTGTGTTTCAGTCAGTCTGCCTGTTCTGTTCCCAGCTCTGTCTCTGGTGAATCCTCTCACCTCCCACACCTCTGGCCTGTACCACAGTGCTTGTATGCATAAATAAATAAATCTTTAAAAAAAAAGAGTAAGATAAGATCAAAGAACATGGAGATTTTAGATTATGAGCCTTATGTGGTTACATAGACACATATATATCAAACCTCACAAACAAATTAACATTCTCACAAATTCTCACTTTTAAAGGCTCTTAACTTAGAGCTTTTCAAAATGTACCTTTTCTGTAACAACATTTAAAAAAACTATATATTTGAATTGAACTGACCTCCATGAATTAATATAATTACTCCAACTATGGGTTAACTGGACTGGATAGATTAAAGTGAATTTTCTTTGCTCATGCTTATGCACAGAAACTATATACATTTTTATTTTCTCAGTTTATGTCACTATAATATAATTGCTTCACAAGGAATTCTGAGGGGATAAAAAATGAACTATTTTTTTCTGTTAATTCAGTATTTATTTCTCTGGCTACTGTATATTCAACCATGAATTGGTAGGTCATAGTGAAGAAACAGTCTCTTGAGGAAATGTACAAACTTTGCAGTAGGGATCGAAAATTATAGAGAAGCAATAGAGTAAGTGAAAAAAAAAACCCATTAGTTTTGAATAGTATTCAAAACTATTGTAGTATATAACTTTAGGGGAAATTCTTAACTTCTTAAAGCAGTTTTTTAAAAGTTCTCTAGGACCTCCTTGGTCCGCAAGGAATGAAGCCATAGCACTATGAAGCTATTGGGAGCCACTGCAGCTCCAGTTTGATCCCTGGCCATGGAGGTGACCCACATGGCACAGCGGACCACTCCTTCTGCTCCCCTCAGCAGTATATTTCAGTAGAGCCACCTGTTCTGCTCCCCACTCTGTCTCTAGTGAATCCTGTCATCCCCCACACCTCTGGCCTATGCATAAATAAATAAATCTTTTAAAAAAAGTTCTGTAAAAGGTCCTTCTGAGACTTAAATGAGGTAAGTAAAGTGCCTGTATATACTAGCTATTCAGTAAAAATTAATAAATTCAAAAGTATTGGTTTTTATGTACTTAAAATTTTGCTACATATTAATTATGGTGAATATAAAAATATATGTGGTGAAATGACTTTTAATCTCAAGGAATTTTCAACTTTTGGGGAGAGACTAAAACATGCATACATGAAAAAAATTAGAGAAAAATACAGAACTTATCAGAGCATTAAATTGTGTTGTAAAGATAATATTTACAGTGATTAGAAGGATCCTTATTGGTGTAAATTTTGTGAAAGAGTTGGCATTGATACAAGCACTTAGGGTTTGTAGATAGGGTAACAGGAATTAATATGTTACTTAAGGTTTCTGAAGAGTTTCCACAAGCACTATAGCAATCAATATTCACAATCATCAGATATATAAGCTCCATTTTATAAAGAAACTGGGATTCAAAGAGGTTTTGTTGACAGGCTCAAGCCTAGTAATGCCAATTATGAAATCTAAGTTCTTTTTGTAAACATTGTATATTTCTATAGTTTTTCTCATCACCTTAGTCATGTCAGAAGCTGAAGTCAGAGGCAATAAGTGGCCCATCCAAGTTCCCTTAGCTAATTAGTTGGGAAAGCAGCACTAAAGCCCATATGGCCTGAATGCCTAGGGTATTCTTTCCAATTTTTTACATTACCACATTGATTTCATTTCAAGATAAAGAGAAGCCAATAGAGAATGGGAGAAGCACTAGATTTGATTGGGCTCTGAGGTATAAACATGACGTCTCAGAGAAAAATGTCAAGTTTTCAGGGCTGTGTTAATTCTGGCCATGTAACCGGCCTTATGTTAAGGGTGACATATATGAACAGGACAGCTGAATTCTCACAGTTAAATTGCTGGTACTGTTCTTTACCTCTTGGTTCACATTTGTACTATATTTTAGAATATTTCCTTAAGAATGATAACAAAGATACCTCAATTCACATGACTATCGAGGGGGTCTAGATTTATCTAGCTATTTTGGTTTAAATAGATTATCATATGAGATTTATAGGCCACACTATTTTCATTTAGAAAAAACACCTAGATCTTTAGACCTCCATAGTGCTTTTCTTTGTGTTCAGAATACAAAGACCTAGAACTTAATTCTATCTGGTGATTTGTTATTTCTTTTTTATCCCTACAGCAAAAAACAGGTTATTTTACATAACCTCAGGCTTTCAGAATTTTACATACTTTTTTTTTTAAAGATTTATTTATTTATGCATACAAGCACTGGGGTACAGGCCAGAGGTGTGGAGGGGAGGTGAGAGGATTCACCACAGAGAGCAGGGAGCAGAACAGGCAGATGGACTGAAACACACTACTGAGGGGAGCAGCGGGCAAGGCAGGAGAGGTCTGCCGCGCCATGTGGGTCCCCTCCCTGGCCGGCAGCAGGGATCGAACTCGTGCTGCAGTGGCTGCGGTTTGCCTCATGGTGCGTTGCTTAACCCACTGCGCCACCAGGGAGGCCCAGAATTTTACATACTTTCTATGGCAAATGATTTATTACAGTCAGAAGAAGATGCTATGTTTTTCAAGTCAAAGTTTAACGTCTATGTTCCACTGTCACTCTTCCCCTAGCCAGGATACAATTACAAACTGTCCCTTCATTGTACAGCCTTTGGCTATTCTTGGCTCAAAGCCTGTCCACTTCTGACTATCAGTTGACGCTTTTAGCAATGGGTAAGTGTTACAGGGCAACCCTAATATAAAATGGATTTTCCTGAATGGGTCCTTACGAATGCTCTTAGAAAACTTCTATAATAAGCCTTAACTTTAGGCACACGAGACAAAAGTTATTAAAGGGTTTTATAAAAGAAGGGGAATATAGTAATATTACAAAGAGAAGAAAGGGATATAAATTCATGAATATTTTACTAGATTTTTTGAGTTGGAATGCAATGGTGCGTTGAGAGCTGGCTCTGAATCCAGTGAGATGGCTCCAAAGGAAGAGAGAGTCTAAGGCTCACTTCTGGTTTTATAACCAGCCTGGCTGCTTAACTCCACCTTCAGGTCCCGGTGATCCACTCTTCCATAATCATATCGGATTTGTGGTTCTGGAACACTGGTGGTCTGGAGTGGGGGTTGGAGTCTACAAACCTATCTGTGTAATCCATTTAGAATTACCTTTCCCCCTAACATAAGTATTCCAATAAAAATTTCTTCAGTTCTGAAAATGCTTTAAGTAGACCGACTATTCAAAGTTGGTCTCAAGTTTCCCCATATACAAGATGTTTCAGCTCTAAATAATAAATGTAGTAATAGAAAGGTGATTATCATAACTGGGGCCACATATTTCTTAGCTTCTATATCTCCCTATGCCTACCATGAGAATATAGTTATCTTTGTGTTACTGAGAATGCAGGCATCAGGAGGCTTGGATTGGGTGTCACTCCGTGTAAGAGGGTTTTGACTATGGTTGAGCCTATGAGTTGTATTTTGGTCAAACTTTGTTAGAAAGAAGTACATTTTGATACCTCTAAGACGGGTTGTGAGAGTGTTGAGTTGGTTTGTGAGCCTCGATGAGTATGTGCGTGACTATGAAACCACGCTAGGCGCAGAATCTGGTCTTCGCTCCAGCCAGCGGGAGGCAGTATCCCGAGGCCTTTGCTTACATCAAAACCGGAGTAACCTGTTGTGGGACTTCAAGCTCCCGCAGTTGCAGGCTGGCGTCTCCGCGGGCGGCACGCAGATCCCCGCCGGGTAGTCGCGCGCCCGGCGCTTGACAGGAGTGCAGTCACGTGGCAGCCGCAAAGCGGCGCTTTGCGACCTCGATGACAGGCAAAATGTGCGACAGCCACGGCGCTGGCCAACCAGGGGCGGAGGCGGCGGCCGGGGAGGAAGCGGAGGAGGCGGAGGCGGCCGTGGCTTTCGCCCGCCTGCTGGTTCGCTCGGTTTCCCCGCCCCCGCCGGTCTCGCCGCCACTAAAGGGAGCCGGGTGCGCGCTGTCGCAACCTGCCCTCACCCTGGCCGGCGACGGTAAGACCCAGCCCGCATCCATACCAACCTCCCAGTCGGGGCAGCTGCGGCGCGGACTCCGCCGGGCGCAGGCGGGCGGCCCGGGCGCCTGAAGGTTACCGAGTGCATGAACGCCTAGCGCCTTCCGCGCTGCCCCGCCCGCCGACCCGCCGGCCAGTCCGCCGGCTCGCCCGCCAGCCTCTCGGCGCCCGGCGGCGGCGGCGGCGGCGGCGGCGACGGCCGCAGGAGGCGCAGTCTTCCTTCCAGGTGCGCGCTTCGCTCCCGGAGCCGCGGAACTCGGCGGCCGCCATGGCGTCCAACATGGACCGGGAGATGATCCTGGCGGATTTTCAGGTAAAGTATCTGGTCCAGTTCCCATCCTACCTCCAAACTCATGGGTTTCGGGCGCTAGAGGGGTTCCTCTTCCCAGCGTTTGCTTGAGCGCTGCAGTTGTGTGTGGTTTGGGCTTTTATACTGTACGTGGTTGGGGTGTGTGTTGTGAGCGTTGGCTTGGGGTGTGTGCGTGTGTGTATGTTGTGAGCCATGGGGGAAGGTTTATTTCATATGCTATGTTGGGTGTGCGTAGAATGTTATGTACGCTTTGAATGGGATTTGTAGGTGAAAGGTGTTATGATATTTGGGGTATTCTGTGTGTAGAATGTACCGTTTACTGTGTTATATGGGGAAATGTGTAGAATTTGGGGGGCACAGTATGGGGCTGTTAAGTTTGGGGTGTTTGGGGTGGTTGCATGAGGAGAGTGTGCTCTGTGCAGTGTGGGTGTGGATAGTGTGTAGTGGGTGTGTGTATTGTATTAAAGGGAGAATGAAAAAGAACGTTGAGGAGGAGGTGGTGGGTGTAGCAGGGTATTTTGATCGGTTTCAACCAGAAATAAACATTTGAGACTTTGATGTGTTGGAATCTTTGCAGGGTAGAAAGATAATACATCGAAGTATCTTTGCTGTGAATTCACAAGCTTGATAACTTACCAGTTCATGTTTACATATTCCCCTCCATTGCAGATTGAATTACTTAATTGGTGTCCTTTCTTCAGGAGTAATTAAAGAATCAGAGGTTATTCCCTTACCGAACTCATCTGTAGTGACACTGGTATATAAGTATCTTAGGGAGGCTGTTTGAAAGTAGAGTTGTATGCATCATGAAAAATTTGGACTAATTAAAACTAATACACTGTGAAAACCATCTTTGCCTTTTGATGTTTGGTGAAGGAAATATGGTAGTGAGATACTTTTAACCATTTGTTTTTGCATTAATTTAGAAACAAATGTTATGTGTAGTCAGGTTTCCCCCTCTTTCTTTAACACTTATCATTGCACATGGTCTCACACTAGCATAGTAGGCAGTGTATTTCCTTACTGAGTTTATGTTGGACTTCTCTTTCTCTGATTTTTTAAGTTTCTCATTTTTCCAACTTAATATTCTCTTGTCATTTCCAGAGTTTGTTCTTTTGGAATATACCTGTCTGTTTGTCTGTCTATGTATGTATCAGTCATTGTATTAATCAAGAATAAGTGTATATCTTTATTTGATTTTATTGTAACTTCCAAATTCAGGCAGAAAAGGTTTTGTAAAATAAAGGTGGACTTCATGATTTTGGTGTTTTGTAGGATTAGGATTGGTCTGAGTTTGTGTGTGTGTGTTTGTGTCACTAAATCTTTCATTTTCATCTTTTTCCATTCTTCAACTCAATCTTTTATCAAATATGGAATGTAGTTGAGTGAAAAAAGACAATATTTTTCTAGGAGTGGTTTTATCCTTTTGTAAAATTACTATATTCTGTAGGGAATGACTTTAGACAGCAAGAACGTGCAGTTTACCTGATTAAAAGCTTTAAGGTAATTATAACTTTGTTTTGATTCACTAACCTCTTTACTTCCTTTAATAACTTGTAGCTGCTTGCTCTCTTATTATTGTGAGAATTATTATGCTTGCTGTGACTCTTACTTAGGTCAAAGACAGGAAATTTAGGATTCTTGTATTCAGAGGTAAAGTAAGATTTTCTGACAAGTCTTTAGGATTTTATTTTTGTCACATTCATATATTCTAACAAGTTATCCCTTTAGACCAACAGCAAAGCGGTGAGCAATTGTTTATAAAAATGGAACAAGGTTTGTGGTATCTTCAGTGAGTAATTGTTTGCCAAATGGTGAGAGTTAATTTCATTTTGTTAAATAGGTAAAGAGTATTTTTGGTAGAATAAAAAGTTACTTGTAAAACTCTACACATGTTAAGCATGGTAGCCTTTTGTGTGTTTAGGAATGTTGATTATAAATGATGATATATTATAAAAGATGATACCAGATCAGTTTGTGTTGGTGGACTTAGTTTTAAGTGATTATTATTCTTATTTTTTTATATTATGTAAAATTTTTATAGGATTAACTTTTAAAAAATATTTATTTATTTATGCATAGAAGAACTGGGGTGTAGGCCAGAAATGCAGGTGGCGAGAGGATTTACCAGAAACAGAATGGGGAGGAGAACAAGTGGATATACTGAAATACCCTGCTCAGGGGAGCAGTGGGCCAGACATGAGAGGTCTGCTGCACCATATGTGGCTTAGCTCCCGGGCCAGGAGTCCAACTCAGGCTGAATGGGTAATAGCATGATAATGCTGAGACTTAACCCCTATGTCACCAGGGAGGCTCTAGAATTAACTTTTTAAAATAAACATTTGTGCAGTTATCAGAAACTGATAATTTAGGTATTTTAATGCAAGATTTAGAATGTACATACCTGGGTGATATTGGTTTCTTCCATACCTAAGCAAATCAATTTTCCAACCTAAAAGTGAACATAATAAAATAAAATATATTCTGTTTAGTTTATATGATTATGAAACTTAATATGAGAGCTCATTGCTGCCCTTGTAGAAAAGGACATGTTTTTTAATTGTGATTAGATTTTAAAAATAATTTACTTTTAGATTTTGATTATTGCTGGATATTAGGTTTTATAAATATGATGTCTAAATATACAAATGGTTTTTATAGTTTTTAAAAACTATTTCAACTCAGTGTAGAAAGGACTTCTGTTGAAAATGAGTGAGAGAGTGGATAACAATCATACAAAGTAAAATAAAACATTATACTATATTCACTTGGGTAAAGAAATGGATTTTGCACATTTATAGAAGAAAACACCATCATTTAACCATGTATCCATATTCTAAGTCTTGGGCTAAATTGATTATCTGGTTTCTTATAATTGGTCAAGTAGTAATTGGAAGGTTATAACTAAGAATTTAATGGGGTAGGTTTGGAATTTTGTAGACAAATGAACTTATTATGAAGCAATTATATTCCAAGTTGTCCTCTAAAAGATTCTTCCATTCCCCCGCCCCATAGAAAACAACCCTCAATTGATCAGCTTTATAAATTGTGGTGAAATACACTTAGTGTGAAATTTGCTACCTTAACCATTTGTAAATTTTCAGTTTAGTGGCATTTATATTGGGTGCAACCATCACCACCATCCTTTTAATTTTGCGAAATTGCAACTCTGTACCTACTAAATAATACTTTGACTTTCTTCCCTCTCTCCAGCCTCTGGCAACTATTACTATGCTTTCCTCCCTCTCTCAGAAAATGTGAATATTCTAGGTACTTGAAGCATGTAGTATTTGTCCTTTTGCTGTCTTATTTCACTCAACATATTGAAATAGTTCATGTTGTGGCATGTCAAATTGCCTTCCTTTCTAAGGCTAATGTCCCATTGTTTATACCATGTTTTGTTAATCCATTCATCTATCCGTAGACACTTTCCCCCACATTTTACTATTGTGAATAATTAATGCTGTTGTGAACACAGGTGTACAAAGATCTGTTTTAGTCCCTGTTTTGAATTCTTTTTGGTATACAATCAAAAGTGGAATTACTGGATCATATGGTATTTCTATTTTTAACTTTTTAGGTGCTGCCATGCTTTCTTCCGTAGTGGCTGTGCCACTAAATTTTGAAAGGAGAGATTGACAGTATACTATTTAATCAATCATTTGTAAATTCCACTCTGAGCAAATAAGTTTAGAATTTGGAAGAGTCTAATAAAAAACCAACTTTAAATGTAAATAATATTAGCATACTATGTTAGTGGCAGAAGAATGAATAGAGTAGTACACCTACAGTTCTGGCTGACCAGAGCCAGGAGGGGGTGTAAAGGAATTTCCTGGGTTTAAAAAACAGGCAGGCATTGATGAATCATGAGCTTACTCCTCCCACTCTGTCCCCCTCCCCCATTTAATGCCTTTTTATAACAAAGAAATGCATTCAGGTAAAGGTTCCAGATCTTGTTCTTTTTGTAATTGTAGAATTCTTCAGCTTTTTCTCAACCTGAAAAGGTTGAGGTGTTGAGCAAATATCATTTGACCAAACAAACTTTTGAGACAGTGCACAGATGTGAACATAGTTATCCAAGCAGAATTGCAGTCATTATCAAATAATTTCAATAATGTTAGTTACCTCTTACTTTAGGTCTGGATGAATCAAAACAATGAGTCTCTCACCCCACTCCAACCTTTTAATTAATGTCTTGCTAATTTTTTTTCTTGCACATTTTTGTACCATGTATTTTTTCTTTGGAAACATAAGGGGTGCTATTGTCATGTATTTAGATTGGTGTCCTATGTTGGTCTTCTATATTTTTCTACTTATGTTTCTGTCATACCAGTCAGAAATCATAACTCTGCCAAAGTAAAAGAAAAAAAAAGGAACAAAAAAAGGAACAACTCTAGTAATTTTTTTTCATTCTTTTTCAGAAACAAAACCTTATCTCTCTTGCTAAAAAAAGTATTTTTGAACCTAGTTTCAGTGGTTGTAGATTAAGAACCCTCTTATTCTCTAATTTAGAATTGATATTATTTTCAGATATATTTCCTGGATGAGGTACAATTTTGCCCTTGTTTTCCACTCCTGATCTTTCCAGCTAGTGATAGCTTTGCTACCTAAATTGTCCGTGTATTTCCACATATTGGATTATCACTGTGAGATGGGAATGTTTTCATTTGCCTGTCAGTTCTGCTTTGAAGCATGGGCTCTTCCATGACTCTTCTGGTAATTTACTGGTAAGTAGTTTCTGTTGCTGATAACATTTCTTCCTTCCAAATGAAACTGTGACTTTGTTTTTTTCAAATTTGATGCAAAGCGCTATTTTCTACAGAATAGGATGCAAGCGAAAGTGGTATTGACCCATAAGGATATGTTTCTTTTGTGGTATAGATTAGGTACCAAACTAAGTATCCATGGCATACTATATATTTCCTGGGAGGCTTACTTGGGTAGGAGATTTGAGTAGAATGCTTGAAGGTCATCTTGATACTGTTTTTTCTTTCTCTGCTCTCCTATTTATTTATTGGAAGAACAAATCCTGTTGTGTTATTCTTTGAATTGTTAGTCGTTGGGAAAAAAAGATATTTTGGAATGTAGACTGTAGTTTAGTTGGTGATTAAGAGCATGGCTTTTAAGAACATATCACTTGGATTTAAATCACAGCCTTGCTGCTAATCTCATGATCTTAGATCAATCACTTCACACTGTGTCTCATTTTCCCCATGTGAAAAATGAGTCAAAGCATGTAAAATGATTAGAACAGGTGTTTGACAAAAAGTGTTCAGTAAATTTTAGCTAGTATTTTCATTTTTGAAATTTTAAGTTATGTACTTCTCAGCAGGGAACTTCAGAGGGAATCTATTTCTAGCTTCTCATTTTTCCTTTTGTGGAAATTGGGACCCAGAGCAAGGAAGTGACTTGTCCAAGGTCATGGAAATGAAGATTTTATCCAGATACACATAAGAGCATTTATTTTCCAATTTAATTTGCCCAATAACTTAGAATTCTAGAGGACCATGAGATCCGTTTCTTAGAAATTTCTACAAATGATGATGAATCTTATATATATAATAAATTATAACAGTGCCTGGCAAATAGTAGACCAAGTTGTAAGGAAGGAAGAGAGGGAGCGCCTGGCACTTAGGTTATTGGTAGTCTGCCATTACAGTCTATTGCCATGCTTCTAAGCTCACAGGTGATCAGAAGCCATGGACTAAAAAGTTTTTAGTTTTGTTGACATTTGTTGGATTGATGCCTGTTGTTTGCCAGAAAGTTTTCGTACACTGTGTAGACTAGGGGTCAGGAAACTATAGCCTATAAGCTGACTGCCTTTTTTTTTTTAAATGTAAAGTTTTTTGGGAACACAGTCACACCCCTTCATTTACCCTGTCTGACTGCTTTCTTGTGTTGTGACAGATGAGTACTTGGGACAGAGACTTTATAGCACATAAGCCAAATATTTACTCTGGATCTTTGAAATAGTTATCCTCTCTCTCCACCTCATGCCCCCGTTGTGTGTGTGTGTGTGTGTGTGTGTGTGTGTGTGTGGTGAAACCAGACTTTTTGTACTAGGTTTTAGAAACTGCAAAGTACATTTGAATGACTCACAGGTGGCATTATATGGTTATAATTTCATAGGAGACAGTTTATTAGAGTATCATTGCACTTAGGGAGACCATAGCTCTAGTCTTTGTTTTTGTTGTGGCTTTCTAAGCAAGTCACTTATCTTTTCTGGGTTTCAGTTATTTAATCTATAAAATGGAGATCTGCTTAGAGCCATAGCTTCCTGAAAACAGAAGACTGGGCTAGGTTAGGTGTTCAAATAGTCTGGGCAATCACTTGGCAGCAATGGGGTTGAGAACATTCTGTTATAATTTGGGTAATTAGTTTAGATTAAGGATCAGCAGATTATATCCTGAGGGTCAAACCAACTGTTTTTGTCAACAAAATCTTAACTGAAGTCATGTATATTTTTTTATATATTATTTCTGGCAACTTACCTTCAATGGTATAATTGCATGCCTCCAAAGTATAAATATTTGCTTTGCTCCATGAAGAAAGTTTGCTGATCCTTGATCTAGCTGAGTGGTCTTTAACTCTGGGTGATTTATGATTTATGTTTCCTGGGCGACATTAGGCAATATCTAGACGTTTTTGGCTGTTGTAACTGGAGGGTGCTATTGGCATTTAGTGGGCAGAAGTCAGGAATATTGTGAAGTATTCTATAATGTCTAAGACATCCACCCACAATGAAGAATTTTCTGCCCCCAAATGTCAGTACTGAAAATCCTGATTTAACTCAGTGGTTCTCTCACTTGAACATGCATAGGAATAGCCTGGAGGGGGAGGACTTGTTAAACTGCCGGTTTCTGAACCCCACTCCAGAGTTTCTGACTCAGTGGCTTTTGTGTGGGATCTGCAGATTTACAGATTTACAGGTTCTTACGTTATGCTGATGTTGGATAACCAAGACTACTCTTGAGAACAATTGATATAGACTATTTTTTATTACATTCATTCCTGTGACACTTTGACTTTGTGATCTTAAGTAGTGTTCCTTTTTTTATAATTTGGGAAAACTGAGTATTTCAGGATGTTCTTAAAGCTTATAGTAGAGAATGTACTGTTCCAAGATTGCATATCTTGAAACCTTATTTTTTGTATCCTTTTCGAAAACTTGTATTTATCTTTTGAAACCCTTCACTCACCTTTGGCGTCCAGTTAGGGTTGATCATTTCTTATGTATCTTGTCAATGTTTCTCTTATTTTGAGTCTTTTTGTGTCAGATAGTCAGTAAATACTTTTCTACTGTAATATCTTTGAGTGGACTGTTGCCTAGGTGTTAAACCATTTGTTCTGCAATATTCTAGTAAGATGTGTTCAGTGAACATTTTTAAAGGAATAATATGAATATTGGCTATTATGGTACACATAAATAAAACTATAAAATTTTATGTATTCTTAAGCATTTACCATTTGCTGACATGATTTTGAGTAATAAAATCTGTCACTGATAGAGTAAAAATTGAATTTTTTTAATTATGTTGAGTATTATAACTTCAAAGTGACCTATTTATTTATTATTAAGGTAACATTGGTTTACAGCACTGTATGTTACAGGAGTATAGGTTCATACATCTTGAATTGTATGTTACCATACCACACCCACCACCAGTACCAGTAATCCTCCTGCACAGTCCATTGGGTACCTTCACCCCTTGCTCCCACCCATTCTCCCTCTATGGTAACCTTAGTTTTGCCTTCAGAATAAAAGGGTTTGTTTTGTCTATTCCTTTGTTTTGTTTTTGTATATTCCACAGATGAGTGAAATAATTGGGTATCAACTGTTCTCCTTTTAGTCTATTTCCACTTATAATTCCCTTAAGTGCCATATATATTGTTGCAAATGTTAAGATTTCACATTTACTTATTTATTTTTAGTAGCTTGTGTGGTATTACATTGTGTATCCAGATCTTTATCCAGTCATCCATTATTGGGCACTTAGGTTGTTTCATACTTTGACTCTTAAAAATAGTACTGCAGTGAGCATAGGCAAGCTTATATCTTTTTTTTTTTAAGATTTATTTTTTTTATGCATACAAGAGCTGGGGTACAGGCCAGAGATGGGGGAGGTGAGAGGATTCACCACAGACAGAGCGGGGAGCAGAATAGGCAGATCAACGGATGTACACTGCTGAGGGGAGCAGTGGGCCAGGCAGGAGAGGTCTGCTACGCCATGTGGGTCCCCTCCCTGGCCGGCAGCAGGGATCGAACTCGTGCTGCAGTGGCTGCGGTTTGCTTCATAGTGCGTTGCTTAACCCACTGCACCACCAGGGAGGCCCAGGCAAGCTTATATCTTTATGGGTTAGTATTTTTATGTTCTTCAGATAGATATCTAGAAGAGGAATTGTTGAATCATATGGTAGATCTATTTTTAATTTTTTTTAAAGATTTATTTCTGCATATAAGAACTGGGGTACAGGCCAGAGATGTGGAGCATGAGAGGATCCACCAAGATAGAATGGGGAGCAGGACAGGTGGATCTACTGAAATACACTGCTGAGGGGAGCAGCAGACGAAGCAGGAGAAGTCTGCTGCGCCATGTGGGTCCTCTCCATGGTTGGGGATCAAACTCATGCTGATGTGGGTGCAGATGCTTCCTAGTGCAGTGCTTAACCCCTTGCACCACCAGGGAAGCCCTCTATTTTTAATTTTTTGAGGAATCACCATACTATTTTTCATATAGAGAATGCACCAATTTACATTCCCACCAATAGTGTGTGAGGGTTCCAAAGTGACCATATAGAGAAGTACAAAACACCTTCAGCTTCTAGTTTAGCTTTCAGTGGTAAGGTAATGTGGCAAAAATATAGGACTTGAAACCAAAAACTATGCAAAATTTGAGTGATGTTACTGATTGTTTCTGTGAGTGTATTACCCTCTCTGATTATGGCTTCATTCTCAAATTGTTTTTTTTTTAAATTTATTTATTTATGCATACAACCACTGGGGTACAGGCCAGAGGTGTGGGGGGTGAGAGAATTCACCACAGAGAGCGGGGAGCAGAACAGGCAGATCAACTGAAGTACACTGCCGAGGGGAGCAGCGGGCACAGTAGGAGAGGTCTGCCGCGCCATGTGGGTCCCCTCCCTGGCCGGCAGCAGGGATCGAACTCTCAAATTGTTTTTTAAAGAAGAAATTTTAACTTCATATCAAAATTGCTTACTGTGTTAAATCACTGGTCATTGTTTTTTAAGGTGAGTATGAGATAATTTTAGAATTTGCGTCATAAAACGGGCTAACCTCTTAACAGAGTAATTGCACCTACCTTTATACTTTGTGATTAGAGAGGAATAATTGAGATAGGATGAGATAGCAAGTTGTAAAAAAGGTGAAAAAGTTTATAGGTTTATGTGTATGACTTTAGAGTTCAGCCATCTGTTTTTTTTCTCTTTTCCCCATCTGCATTTTTCCCTGGTTACCTGAATTGTTTTTTTTTTTTTTTAAAGATTTATTTATTTATGCACACAAGCACTGGGGTACAGGGCAGAGGTGTGGGGGGTGAGAGGATTCACCACAGAGAGCAGGGAGCAGAACAGGCAGATCAACGGAAGTACACTGCTGAGGGGAGCAGCAGGCACAGCAGGAGAGGTCTGCCGCACCATGTGGGTCCCCCACCTGGCTGGCAGCAGGGATGGAACTCGTGCTGCAGTGGCTGCAGTTTGCTTCATAGTGCGTTGCTTAACCCACTGCGACACCAGGGAGGCCCTGGTTACCTGAATTCTTTAATTCATTCAATAGAAGAATGTTCGGGAGGGTCAAGCTTTGTCTCTTAGGCCCTTCTGGCTCACCACTCTTTTCCTCCCAAGTGAAAATCAGCGGTTGCATTTGCTTTTTAAAAGTCAGTTTAAGTTATTTGGTATTTTGTTGAGGTAAGGTGGGGACATAATTGAACATTCTTATTTTATGTTTAATGGGGGGAATAATAACATTAGCACCTAGATTTTAATTACTTTGTCTGTACTAGATACTACTGGACTCTTAGCTTCTGAATTCTACAGTGACCTTGTGTTTGGACCCAGAGATACAGGGTTTCTGTACATTTTGTGAACAGAGGTAGTAACTGCTTTTGTTTCTGACTATTTTTTTTAAGGATGTTTATATAGCGAGCAGCCTGGAAGATGTACTGTTTCCCTCTGGAGCAAAGTACAGGCATGTATAATATCTGTTTAAAAGATTTGGGTTCCTGGACTCTGGGCTCCTCTTCTATAATGCAGTCCACCTCATGTGCAGGTGCCACTTGACCCACTTTGTGTGTCATCCTGTGGGAAATGGGACTGTCGAAGAAAATGCTGATATCTGACCTGACGACTGGCACATTGACACTGGTGGGCTAACCTGTTAACTTGCAAGTCGGGTAAAAGATCCTTGACTACTATAACAGTTTGGCAACAAGAATATTGAGAGACACATGGCTTTGTGAAGAGGAAGGTGAGCGCCTGCCTCATGGACTGATTGGTTTACAGAATGTGAGGGAAGACCTTGCAAATTGGTAAAAACAAACAAACAAACAAACATGTTGATTGGATTGTTAAGTGGTTCTTTATTGCCTGTTAATGAGGAGGAATTAGTGAGGTGGTTGCAACTTTAGTATCAGTTAGTAGTAGTTCAGGAACTATTGCCTGAAGTCCTCTCATGTTGCTAATTCTCAACAACCCTCAAATTTCTTAAGTGGTGGAGGGATGGTTTTCATCAATGTCAGTCAGACTCAGGCTCATAGTATTCTTCTCTTGTGCTCCAGTAACAACTAGTAAGATTTGACCCAGCTCAGTAGAAGATCTGCTTTTTTCAGACATTTACAAATGTTTGTACACCTACACATGAGTGAAGCAGGTAAATTTGTGGCTTCTGTGGGCAGAAAGCAAAGTCTTTAGAACTTTTTCTGGCTTGTCTGAGAGATGATGCGGATACTTAAGGCGTAATACACTTTTTGGAGGAAGAAAATTTCCCCATTGACTGGAGTGGTGAAGGGTCCTCCTTTCACAGATGTTTCCATCACCCTGGGCCTGGTTCACAAATGGTTCAGCCAAACTGAAACTGATTGTATCTGCCTGCCTTCTGGAGCTGTTCAGCCTCTACATCAGCTATTCAGACTGATAATGGATGTGATTGCTCTGTTCAGTGGACAGAACTCAAAGCTGTTCATATAGTTTTGGTCAGTTATCTTTTATGAAACTTGATGTATTACTACTGACACTTGGCTTGTTGCCAGTGGCCTAGCTATTTAGTGTACAACTTGGGAACTATATACTGGCAGATTAAAGATAGCTCTCTGAAACTGCGAATTATGGAAACATTACAGCTACCAATCAAACTGTCTAGATCACACATGTAGATGCCCATAATAAGGGCCTGTTCTCTGATGAAGTTCACTGGAATTGAGATTTTGATTGAGCTTTCACTGCTTGGAGCCATCATTATTGCCTTGATCCTTTATTCTGTCAGATATAACAACACATCGACCATCATACACTAGGTGGAAAGTAAAGGACTCTGTTTTTGATACAGAGGTTATCGCTGCAAGCCAGACTTTTGATCATGACACTTCTTTTTTCCCCTGGTGGCGATCCAAGGCAAGCCTTGTTGGTATACCTTCTAGTTGGCAGCTCACCAAAAGGTGGCTTGGGGGATTCAAACTTAATTCTGGTTTAGCCACCTGCATGAACTTGTTAGGTTGACATGACACTATCACAAGGATAATAACCTCTGATTGAGTACTCTGCTTGCTGAGTTCCCCTACAGTGGCCCATATAGGACTCTGGGGACTATAAAGGGGTTTATGTAGGTTTTATAAAAATGCCCTTGATTTCTTGTACCTGACATTTCCAACGAAAGACCTGAACATGAGTAGGAAATGATAAGAAAAAAGTTAAAGGTATAGCTACTGCAGTGGAACAGCATTGATTTGGTGACAATGGAGTGTGCAACAATCTTAGGCCCTAGAAGATTTGGGGGAGGGGAAGACATTAATATTCTTTGTCTTTCAGACCCACACATGAAATGTTCCTTAAGAAGGGAAACACCTGGTGCAGCTCTTCCAACTATTGCATGGGCATTAAATTTAATTGATTGCTGGGCCTATCATCCCCTTGTTAGACAGTACTGGTTGCTATTTGATTATCATTACCTTTAACCTTACTGAAAAGTCTTTTGAAAATAGCCAGGGTTAGCCCCAGCTTCTGTACCATCCCTGCAGAATGCTTGTTAACAACCTCCTGATGTCTTCCCTACTCCTCTATTTCATAGCTTTGGCTAAGAGTTGCTGTCAGGCAGGTTACTGGTAACCTGGAAAAATAGGATGGTTTGCACTGACTGCCCTCATTCAAGAACAAAGACTAGACTCAGTTATTAGACATGAACTAGGAATTCCAAGATCTGCCACCTGATTGGGAGACCATGTTGGGACACAGGTTGATAGTGCCTCTCCGATTGATGTAGGTTCCACTTAAAGGACTCAACAGTTGTAGACAGCCCATAGGTGTACTAGCTGAGGTGCCCTTAGGAATGTATTTCTTGTGTGAAAGTCAGGCATTACCTGCCTACCTTCTGAAAACATGGCTGTTTGACATAGGTAAAACGCTATAAGACATACATCTTATGCCTTTGAAGATGCATTCCCCAAAGCAATAAAAATGAGAGAGAAGATAAACAGATGGGATTACATCAAGAGATAAACTTCTCTACAGCAAAGGAAACATTAAATAAAACAAAGAGACACCCCACTGACTGGGAAAAAAATCTTTGTGCTCCACACAACGGACAAGGGTCTGATCACAAAGATATACAAAGAACTCATAAGATTCAAGAAAAACAAAGTAAAAAACCCAGTCAAAAAATGGGCAGAAGAACTTAAAAGACACTTCTCCAAAGAGGACATACACATGGCCAACAGGCACATGAGAAAATGCTCAACATCCCTTATAATCAGGGAAATTCAAATTAAAACCACAATGAGGTACCACCTTACACCGGTAAGAATGGCACATATCAAAAAAAACCAACTACAACAAATACTGGCAAGGATGTGGAGAAAAAGGTACCTTAGTACACAACTGGTGGGAGTGCAGTTAATCCAACCACTATGGAAGGCTACGTGGAGTTTCCTCAGTCTACTAAAATTAGAACTACCATATGATCCGGCAATCCCACTCTTTGGGATCGACCCAAAGGACACAAAAGCACCAGTCCAAAAGAGTACCTGTACCCTCATGTTTATTGCAGCCCTATTTATAATTGGTAAGACTTGTCCAAAAGTAGATGACTGGATCAAGAAGATGTGGTATATACATAATGGAATACTATTCAGCAATCAAAAATTATAAACTAGAGCCATTTATAGAAACATGGATGGAGCTAGAAGGAATATTATACTCAGTGAAACAAGTCAGAAGACAAGAGAAAAATATCAGATGGCTTCACTTTTAGGAGAAATGTGAAAGAACAGCTACAACAAAAAATAAAAAAGAAGAAAGCAAAAAAAAAAAAAAGAGAAAGCTCAAGGAAATGGGCAATTACAACCAAGAACAAACAAACAAAAAACCTCAATAAGATCAAAAGATCAAAGATAAACTAAAGGGATCATGGAGGGGGGTGGGGAGGGAGAGGAGGGCAAAGAAGGGGATGAAGGCATAAAGAACACAAGGGACTGAGGTGATCGTGCACGGGTGAAATGGTGGTGGAAACTCCCTGGGGACTACAAATGATCTCAAATACAATTAAACAAACAAATAAATAAAAAACATGACTGTTTGACCTTTATCTTTGAGTATTTAAGGACACACTTCAAGTTGATCTTGTAGTGATCAGATGACTGCAAAGATCTCCCCAGAATGAGATTATATTTTGTTTCTTAGGGAAACTTCCCAAAACTGTAACCGATGTGTTATTTATGTATATCGTGTGTGCAGTTATTTCTTTTTTTTTTAAAGATTTATTTATTTATGCATACAAGCACTGGGGTACAGGCCAGAGGTGGGGGGTGGGGTGGTGAGAGAATTCACCAGACAGAGTTGGGAACAGCACAGGCAGATCGACCGAAAGACACTGCTGAGGGGAGCAGTGGGCGAGGCAGGAGAGGTCTGCAGCGCCATGTGGATCATCTCCCGGTGGCAGCAGGGATCGAACTCGTGCTGCAGTGGCTGCGGTGGCTGCGGTTTGCTTCACAGTGCGTTGCTTAACCCACTGCGCCACCAGGGAGGGCCCTCTTGTGTGCAGTTATTTCTGTAAGGGAAGTCATTCAATTATAATAGGTGGTTTGAAATTGTTCTTGACTTATTGGCAAAAAAATAAAATAAAAAAAAATTCTGGGCCTCTCTGGTGGCGCAGTGGGTTAAGCAACGCACTATGAAGCAAACCGCAGCCACTACAGCAAGAGTTCGATCCCTGCCGCCAGCGGGGGAGGGGATCCACATGGCGTAGGAGACCTCTCCTGCCTGGCCCGCTGCTCCCCTCAGCAGTGTATTTCAGTAGATCTGCCTGTTCTGTTTCCAGCTCTGTCTCTGGTGAATCCTCTCACCTCCCACGCCTCTGGCCAGTACCCCAACTCTTGTATGCATAAATAAAATCTTTAAAAAAAAATTCTTTCTCAGTGCGGCATGTTGACTGAAAAGCATTCAGGTTAGCTTTGGCTTACTGACCAGAATTGTTGTAGGTGATAAAATAGTCCTACACAATTTGTGGGTCATGGGAGAGTGTATAATTGTTAATATACCTTCTTCCTGGATTAATACCTTAGCCCAGGTGGAAAGGGTAAAGGTAAGGAGTAGCTTCCAGTCTTTCTGAGGCAGGATCTGATGGGATTTCTTAGTCTTTTTGGTTCGGCCATGAGGGACATGGTTGAAGTCAGTTCTGAAGGTTGGTCTAATTCTGCTGTATGGAGTGCTGTTGCCTCCTTGTCTGCCTTAGCTAAACGCTGTATGAGACAAAAATGAATGTTAGTTTCAGCCTCGTTCATCAGATTAATTAGAGTAGCCTTTGGAGTGGTGTACTGAGAAACTCATCAACAGCCAAGCTAGTTAGAAGTGAGGGTTGGGAGTACTTTGAGGAGATATTCTCTGCGTGTCTCATATTTCTCCACATTTTATGATTAGAGGCACTGATTGTTCCAGGTTATCTTTTCAAGGGTGTTGTATTGTGATCATCCTACATAATGTCTTCTTCCAGACAAAAGGGCAAATTTGCTTACAACCTGAAAGGTAAAGATACTTTGTCTCTCTAAAGCAAAGAGTAGTCATGATTACTGTCTCATAAAACCTTTATATTCTCTAAACACAGGCTCCTTTCTCTGTAATGCGTTCTATGTCTACAGATATCATTTGGTCTATTCTGTATCACCCTATAGGAGATGGGACATGGGGATGAGTATAAGAAAATGCTGATACTCTGGTTACTTTTGTTGCTATGGATAATAAAACCACTTTGTCCTTGACCTAAGAGTCTTGTGTCTCCCTGTAGCACCCATGAAATTGTAACAATCTAAGTTGGTTTACAGTAAAATAGGGTCAAATATTAGATTCATTACAGTTTCTACCACCCATAAGGTAGGCAATTCCTCATTTTATAGACTGATCTTGGAGATGTTCATTATAATAACTATTAATAACATTTGCTGGACATTCCTTTCTGCTGGTTTCTTAGTGAGTGTTTAATCTGCTTATCCAGTCTAACAAATATATACCTTCTAGTCTGTGATAGTCAATGTTATTATTTCTACTTTAAAGATGAAAAAGGTGTAAAGAGGTTAATTCATTATCTGGTAAGAAGAAGTAAAAACTAGCCTGTATTTGGAAATTAGGTCTGCTCTATTATATATAGTCAAACTCATCATCATATATATATCCACATCTTTCAAATGGTTGTGTGGTGGGGAGTACTCAAAAGCTCCAGAATAAATGTGCATGTTTTTTTGTAACACCAATTTACTAGAATTACTTGTTTTTCTTTTTAATTAAAAACATTTGTCATGAAGCAAATACAAAATTTACATGAATTTTAAATAGAAATAAAATTTCAAAGGAATTATAAGGATATTTGCTTTTCTTTGGGTCCTCCCATGGAGAAACATGTTTCCCCTCCTCTATCATTATGACTACAGTAACTGGAAAAATTGAGTAAGTACTGTATTTTGCAAGGTTGTCTTTTAAAAAACAAAGCTGCATCTGGTCAGTTATTTTTTTGATTCCTTCATCCCATTGTTGCTTTGTGGAGCAAACAAAAATTAGTTTTTAAGTTTTGCTGGTGTCTGAATTTTCCAAGGATCAGAGAAGGATCAGAAGAAGAAGAAGCTAGAATTTATTGACTGCTTATCTTGAGACTGTATGTGGCAGTGGTTGCAATTGGGATTATTTGTGCCTCAGTAAGAGATTTCTCTCACTGTTGGTTTTTTTTTTTTTTCCCCTTCATTTTCACATTATCAGTATCAGTAAAGTACTGTATTAGTATGACTATGCTAAGTAATTATGTCTCATTTCTCTGGGAGTAGTCAGTTTTGGGTATCTCCCCAGGATCCCAGTAGTGGGACTTGAAACAAAAGTGATGACATTATGGCAATATTAATAGACTTATTCCAGTTCAGACAAGCTGGCCCCAAGTTGATACATATGAAGTTTGTTTTAAACTACACTGTGTTTTGGAAGAGGAAAACATTACTTAGTGATTTCTTTGTAATAATGTCGTAAGAAATATTTTGCCAAAGTTAAATGGATATTTAATGAAATTAAGTGGTTTTGTTTTCTAAGTGTAAGAGTGTGTTGGGTTATTAAAAATAGAATCCTTATCCTTTAGAGATATATACTAAAATACATATGGATGAAATGATACAATGACAGGAGTTTATTTCAGAACAATCTGGGAGAGGAGTTAGAGATAGCTTTGATAGGAAGTGAAACAAGATTGGCTGTGACTTGCTACTTATTGGAAAGAATAGTCTGTTCATAGTTGTTCATTTTACTGTTATCTCCATTTTTGAAATAGTTCATAAAAAGTACAAAAGGATGTTCTGCCAAAATAAAAAAGACTTTGGGGGGATAATAAGGTTTGGTATATCTTCATGTTCTAGTGGACTTTAGGATAGAAAAGTGATCATGAGACTATACAAGGAAGCAATACACAGTAATCAGAGTAAAATTATGCAACCATAATATTTTACCAAAATAATTGATGTTTTCCCGTACTTTTGGAATAAAGGTTTCCGAAAACTAATTTTTTTAAAGATTTGTTTATTTATGCGTACAAGAACTGGGGTACAGTCCAGAGGTGTGGGGGTGAGAGGAGTCATCAGAGACAGTGGGGAACAGAGCAGGTGAATCTACTGAATACACTGCTGAAGGGAGCAGCGGGCGAGACAGGAGAGGTCTGCTGCGCCATGTGGTTCACCTCCCTGGCTGGGATCGAACTTGTGCTGCAGTGGGGATAGCTTCATAGTGCTGTGCTTAACTCCTTGTGCCACCAAGGAGGTCCCTAATTAATTTTCTACTCAACAGGAAAAGGTAGGAACTTTTAGGGAATTAACTTCATGTGCTAAATGTGAATAAAAACTACTAAAGGTGAATAACTTCAATAACAAGTTGAAAGCAAGTGTTATTTTGGCAAAGAGGTGCTAATAGCTTTTTCCTTTTTCCAACCAACATTTAAACAAAATCAGAAACCTAGAAAGGTACAACAGATTTATTAAGCAAAAAGAAAAAGCCAATTACATGGTGTATCATTTTGTGTGTATTGATGCAGTCACTTTTTAGTTTTTATTCTGCTGTTTTGTCCCAAAAGAACAGCATGTAATGGTATTATTTAAATATGACTTTAAGAATGGAGTACTGCTTAAGTTATTAATCTTTTTACTTATATATATGTGGAGAGTATATAAAGTTAAAAAGTGCATTTTGTGAAAATAATGTTCTTATTGCTAAGATGAAAGTTTCTTTTTAGATTATAAATCCTATCTATAATCCTGGAATAATTTAATTTGCTAAGATAAAAATTTTAATCTGCTGAGAACAACCACATTCTTTCCTAGAATGTCTACTAGAGGATTTTGTTTCTTTTTTTAATGAGCTAAAAGATTTTAATGAAATACAATAAGTTGACTACAAAACTGGTTTCATGCTAAGAGCTATGTCTATTTGCTGCACAAAATTCATATCTCTATTTTTTCCTTTCCCTTTCTTATTTATTTTTAATTACAATGTTTGCTTTCTTTTCTTGGTGTATTCCCCATAGAATTTCTACCACCAATTCACCTGTGCACTGTCACCATAGTCCCTGTGCTCTTCCCATCCCTGCCTTGATCACAATCCCTTCCTCTTCCCTGCATAATGTCTCGGCTTTGTAGTTGTCTGTTTGTCTTTTTTTTTTTTAATGTTATCATTATTTTATTTTTCCTTTGATCCCCTATATTCTTCTTATAAGGGAGACCATCTGGTATTTTTCTTTTTCCTTCTGACTTATTTCACTGAGCATAAGCCCTCCAAGCTCTCTCCATGTTTCTCTAAATGTCTCTAGCTTATCTTTTTTGATTACTGAGTACTATTCCATTGTGTGTGTGTGTGTGTATATATATATATATATATATATATACCACATTTTTTTGATCCAGTTGTCTATTTTTGGGCATTTGGGTTGATTCCAAGTCTTATCTATTACAAATAATGCTATGATAAACAGAGGGGTGCATGTATTCTTTTGAATTAGTGTTTTTGGGTCCTTTGGGTAAATCCCTAGGAGTGGGATTGTTGGGTCATATCGTAGCTCCATTTTTAACAGACTGAGGAACCTCCATACAGCTTTCCATAGAGGCTGGATTGGTTTTACATTCCCACCAGCAGTGTAGGAGAGTTCCTTTTTCACCACATCCTTCCCAACATTTGTTGTTCCTAGTTTTTAAAATATGTGCCATTCTTATTGGTTTGTTTCTTTACTAAAACAAAATAAGTATGTGTTGTGTGTGTGTGTGTGTGTGTGTGAGAGAGAGAGAGAGAGAGAGAGAGAGAGAGAGAGAGAGAGATATTGAGATTATAGCAGAGCCTTGGTATTTCCAGGGGATGGGTACTGAACGTACACGGACTTAGAATGATATAGGTCATCCTTGAATGAAAGGACAGTGGTGACTTACATAGCTTGTCCTAGGACTCAGTTCTATATGTAGTTCTGAGTTTTTAGGAGACCTTTATGAAGGTAACCGCAGGGAACTCCCTTCTGGGGTGAGGAAGTATCTCAAAATTGCAGCTGCTGTTTGTTAGCTAGAGGGTAAGTATGAAGATGCAGCATCACAGATCTAGGTTGTTTTTCCACCATTGCTTTAGTAATCTCAGGTGGGATGTGCCTAGTTTCCCAAAAAGGCGTTTACTCAGAAATGTCTCTTTAAGTTGATTTTGTGGTCAGATCAGCGAGATAAAAGGGATGAGAATGTCATGGGGTTTTGATAGTATTAATGTGTAATACTATCTTTAATTCATATTGCTTAAAACCTATAAATATGTATTCAGAGTATACAAACATTCATTTGAATGACTTCATATGTTTTGTGATGTGACCATGTGAGGAAAGGAGAAGTAGATAATACATGACACTGCTTTTTTCACATTTTTTAAAGGTTTATGTATTTTTACTCTCAACAAATTTTTTTGGTGTTAGTGATCATAATTAGTGCATTGCTTCATCATAAGGCAGCTATCAATAATAAAGCTAGTAAAAACTTACCTCTTTGTAACTTACTGATTTACTCTAGACCCAGACAAAATTCTTTTTATGTCACATAAGGGCAACTATGCTATCTTTAATTCTTATTGTCTGAGACCTAATTTACCACTTCTTTCTACCACTCTTATAACTTGATTACTTTCCTTTTCATGTGTTTACTTGTTAGGTAGAGCACCTCAAAGGAGGAGTTCAGGAGTGAACATGATATTATTCCAAAAGAGTTTTGGAGTAGAGTATACTGGCCTCTCCCCTAGTTTTGCACATTATATTACTATTAATGCAGCCACTTTATAATTTTGATGACACATTTAGTGGGCAGTAAACTTAAAATACTGCAGGAGCAGGTAATCTCCCTCATCCTAAATTTAATCTTTAAATTTCTCAAATTAAGTGGAGAACTTCCTCCTTCTACCTGCTCTTAACCATCTCTCTAGGAATTTGCTCCCCATCAGTTTCTCTTCACATTTCCTTTGTCTTCTACAGCTCCCTTTCTACTTGCTCTCTTCTCAACCTATTTCCAATTTTAAAATTTGCCAATTTTCTCTCAGTTTAAAAATAGCTTTCATTGGAGCCTCCCTGGTGTGGCACAAGGGGTTAAGTCACAGTACTGTTAAGCATTTAGCCATTGCAGCAGGAGTTTGATCCCCAGAGGGGCAGTTAACCCACATCGCACAGTAGACCTCTCCTGTCTTGCCTGCTGTCCCAGTGTATTTCAGTATATCTGCCTGTTCTGCTCCCCAATTTGTCTCTGGTGAATCCTCTCACCCCACCCCCACCCCCACATCTGGCTTTCACCCCAGTTCTTCCCTGCATGCATAATTAAATAAAAATAAATATCTGAAAAAAGAATACCTTTCATTGATCCTGTGCCATATTCTAGATGCCCCTGTATTTCTTTTCTTTCCCCCTGTATTTCATTTAAGTGTTAATGTTCCATAGGTCTCTTCCCCTTTTTTCCTCTCCTAACTCCATCATGTATGGTTCCTTTAGATTATCATCTTTTCTTTGATTTTAATTATTCATTATATTATTATAATGCTATTGACTCCCAAAGTAGCAGCCTTATTCCTAATCTTGCTTGAATTTCCCATATTCAACTAATTATAAAGGGTGAAGGTCAAGTTCATTGGCATGATTAACAGTTCTTTGTGATTAGGAATTATGTAACCTATACTTCTGCCAAAAAACAAGCCTGTAGTGATACTTTAATGCTTATACTTTTCTTGCACTTACATCATTTCATGTCTCTTTGCCTTCGCCAATTCACTAATTGCCTGCCTCTCAGTCTTATATTTATTCCTTAGATCTATGTATCGATGTTATCTCCTATGAAGGTGTCAGTTATTTACTCCTTCCTCTGTAAGTCTCATTCTTAAATATACATCTGTCTTTGCAGATATCACATTAGTTTGTAAATATCTGTTTACTTGTCTTTCTTACTAATTTGTAAGTTTGGGGAATTAGATTTGATTCATTTTGATATAATGCTGAGTACTTTGTGGCATGTAGTGTTTTCACTGAATATTAAAGTGAACTGAAAGTTTGAGCTTGTTGAAATATGATCCAGTTACATGAGAATGTTATCCTTGAATTTTTTTTAATTTAAAATTTTTAAATTTATGTTTATTTTTCTTACAATGTTTTCTTTCTTTTCTAGGTGTAGTCCCCATAGAATTTCCATCACCAATTCACCCGTGCATCATCCTTGAGTTTTTGTTTGGTTTTTTTTTTTTTTAAAGATTTATTTATTTATGCATACAAGCACTGGGGTACAGGCCAGAGGTGTGGGGGGTGAGAGGATTCACCACAGAGAGCGGGAGCAGAACAGGCAGATCAACGGAAGTACACTGCTGAGGGGAGCAGCGGGCACAGCAGGAGAGGTCTGCAGTGCCATGTGGGTCCCCTCCCTGTCCGGCAGCAGGGCTCGAACTCGTGCTGCAGTGGCTGCGGTTTGCTTCATAGTGTGTTGCTTAACCCACTGCGCCACCGGGGAGGCCCATCCTTGAGTTTTTGGATCATGATTTTGTCATCAGATTATTAGCTAGTTCAGCTTGTGTTATTTGCATATGCAAATAAGCACCAGTCTTTAACACTCTATGAGTATCCTGAGATTGTGTCATGTTTATCTCTGTCTTACTAGTACCTAACACAGTGACTGACAAATGTCAGGCTACCAGTGTTTATTCAACTGAAGCAAAATAAACTGAAATTAAGTACCATTCATACTACAAAGATACAGTATAACTTACAGCATTTATCTATTCCTGTATCTTTAAGAGTAAGTCAGAAATATTTTGTCAGTTGCCTTATTGAAATCCAGGTTTAGGAAATACATGTTATATTTCTGACATGCAAGTCAGATAATCTATCAAAAGTGTTTTAATATCATTTATTCATAATGATCACATTTATCCTTCCATGTTTATTAGGTCAACATCTCTATCTTTCTAATTCTTTAGAATTCTAAAATTCTAATTTTGGATCTGAATTGATGACAGTGTAATAAGTATCTGATAATCATAATTTTTCCATTTTTTTCTTCTTTTGAAGTATTCCTAACATTCCTCCTGCTTAAAAAAAAATCCTCAAAGATGTCCAGTTGATTGTGTAGATTTTTTTTTTAAAGATTTATTTATTTATGCATATAAGTACTGGGGTACAGGCCAGAGGTGTGGGGGGTGAGAGGATTCACCACAGACAGAGCAGGGAGCAGAACAGGCAGATCAACAGAAGCACACTGCTGAGGGGAGCAGCGGGCACAGCAGGAGCGGTTTGCCACACCATGTGGGTCCCCTCCCTGTCCGGCAGCAGGACTCGAACTCGTGCTGCAGTGGCTGCCGTTTGCTTCATAGTGCATTGCTTAACCCACTGCGCCACCAGGGAGGCCCCGATTGTATAGATTTTTATCACCATGATTTTTCAGTACTTTTGCAGATACTTGGTACAAAACATACATTACAGATTCAAGAAGTTTGGTGAACACTGGGTAGGATTAATACCAAAGAAGTCACACAAGGCACAACAATAAACTGTTGAAAACCAGAGATAAAGAGAAACATCTTAAAAACATCCAGAGGGTTGGGGGTGGGTTAGGGAATACATACACCCAGTGAAGAGAATGATGCCAATAATGTTATCTAACTTCTCATTAGGAACAGTGTAGTACAGGAGATGATGTATGGTCTTTTTAGATTTTTTTTTTAAAGATTTTTTTTTTATTTATGTATGCGTATAAGAATTGGAGTACAGGCCAGAGGCTTGGAGGGTGAGAGGATTCACCAGAGACAGAGTGGGGAGCAGAACAGGCAGATCGACTGAAGTACACTGCTGAGGGGAATAGTGGCAGATGCAGGAGAGATCTGCTGTGCCATGTGGGTCCTGTCCCTGGCTGGACATCGAGCTTCTGCTGCAGTGGCTGTGGAAGTCCCACAGTGCGGCGTTCAACCCCTGTACCACCAGGAGGGCCTCATCTTTTTAGATTTCTAAAATAAAAAAAAATGACCAAACGAATATTTTGTGTCTAGCAAAATTTTGCTTTAAAAGTTAAAGTAGACATTTTTAGAAAATAAAACCCTAGAATATTTTAAGAAATACAAATGGAAGTTCATTAGGCTGAAGAGAATGATTCCAGATGGAAATAATGGACCTATGGGGGAAGGGAAGGATAATGAAATTGGCCTTTACATGGGTAAATATAAAACATTTTGCCTTTAATAATTAGTTTTAAAAAACAATGCAAAAATAGCTACATATTGAGTCATTCTATATTTTATATTGGAGTAAAACATATGACAGCGGTATCTGAAAGAAAAGTAAATGGATTTTTTTGTAAGGTTCTTATATGGAATGTAGTAATATTATTGACTCAAGGTAGCCTGATAAGGTACAGAGGTATATAATTCCTAGAACTGCCACTAATAAATTTGAAGAACTATAGTTAAAAATGTAATAGGAGATAACTGAATACTAAAAGTTAAGCTCATCTTTAAAGAATGTGGATAAAGAAGAATAACTACATTAACAGTTGGGACAGATTACAAAACAAAAAACCAGTTATATTTGGTAGAGTTAAACTTATTCTTATCAATAATTACATTACATGTAAATAGACAAAATAGTAATCAAAAGGTAAGCTATCAAAGGGATCAAAAGGTAAGCTGTTAGATAAAAGAAAAACTAATCTACAGTGTTTATAAGAGAGGTATTTATAAAGAACTTCTTTTATTTTCCCATCTATGAATTGTGGTTAATGTTTGAACTATTTTGTTCAAACCTGAATTATCATCTGTCTTTGAGATAGCCTTGCAAGATGATTGTTATTTTCATTGTATCTGTGAGAATACTGAAACTCAGAGAGGTTATAACTTTCCTGAAATCACAGGACTTAGCACATGGCAAAGCTTGGAGTTGAAGTCAGCTTTGTTTAATTCATATTTGATTTTTTTTTCACTGCACATTGTGTCCTGGCAATCCTTATTCCTTTTTTTTTTTTAAAGATTTATTTATTTATGCACACAAGCACTGGGGTACAGGGCAGAGGTGTGTGTGAGGGGGTGGTGAGAGGATTCACCACAGAGAGCAGGGAGCAGAACAGGCAGATCAACCGAAGTACACTGCTGAGGGGAGCAGCGGGCAAGGCAGGAGAGGTCTGCAGTGCCATGTGGGTCCCCTCCCTGGCCAGCAGCAGGGATCGAACTCATGCTGCAGTGGCTGCGGTTTGCCTCATAGTGCGTTGCTTAACCCACTGCGCCACCAGGGAGGCCCAATCCTTATTCCTAAAAAGAACTGTACCCCATGTTTGGCTTCTGTATTGACATACTTAATTGGAAGAGCTCTTCTGAGGTCACTACTCTACTTCATCATGCCTATTGGATTCATTCTTCTTTTAAGTCATATGAAAATGGTTGTATTCAAGTGTTAATAGACTGTGATTGAGAATATCTAGTGTTGGCATTATAATTTTACTGTTCATCAGTACTTTTCAAAGATGCCCTCTCCTGAAATACTTTGTTAGCTCTAACCCCAACTCCCCAAGTCAATGTTAACTTGCCTATATTTTGATTAAGTTAAATGAAAAAAAAATACAGAATTGGCTCTTTTTTTTTAGATTTACTGATTTATTTAAGCATCAAAGAACTGGAGTGTAAGCCAGAGGTACAGGGTAGGGGGAGATGAGAAGATTCACCAGAGACAAAATGGGGAGCAGAACAGGCAGATATACTGAAATACACTGTTGAAAGGGACAGTGGGTGAGAGAGGAGAGGTCTGCTGTGCCATGTGGGTTAGCTCCCTGCCTGGGGATTGAACTCATGGAAGTGGCTGGCAATAGTGATAGCTTGATAGCACTGAGTCTTCAACCTCTGTGCCACCAGGGAGGCCCCAAAGACAGAAGTGACTTTTATTATTGGTTTCTACTTGGCTACGAATTCTTTATGTAATTTGTGTAATGCTTGTTTTATTTGCCTCAGAATTTTAAACTATGAATTATAAATTAAAATTATAAATTATGAATTATAAACTTCAACCCCTGTGCCACCAGGGAGGCCCCAAAGACAGAAGTGACTTTTATTATTGGCTTCCACTTGGCTGCGAATTCTTTATGTAATTTGTGTAATGCTTGTTATTTGCCTCAGAATTTTAAACTATGAATTACTGATATTTGTTTTATATTTTTTCACTTTTATAGTTTCTGATCAGATTGAATACTTACAAATTATAGTTTGGAGTAATACTATAAAGAAGCTTAGCATGCTTTATTTGTGTTCAGTAAAGAATCTTAAAATCTTTAGATGTACTTTGTTGCCTGAAATACTGTGGAGCCTGGGAACAGGAGCTCTACATTTAATTACTAAATTTCCACACACTGCCTGGTACATGGTAGACACTCAATTAAATTCTTCTCAGTAGTTTTATTTTTCTATCTACTGGCCCTTAAAAGTCTTCTGTGAAAGTTATTGTGTAAGAAATTCCAGAAAGATATGTTAAATGTTTGCTCCCTCTTGTGGATATAATAGGAGACTGTAAGCTTCTTCATTCTCTAGTTTTTGTTATTAAAAGATGTAGTATAAATAGTTTGTAAAATTTACCAAAATTTTCTCTTTTTGGAGGAACATTATTCCATTCAGTTTTATCAACTCAAATATCAAACTTGCGAAATTTATGTTTAAGTATCATTTTTTAATGTCCAGGATAAACTACTATTAAGTCAGAAATTAAATAGTACTTTTTGGGCACATACTTTTTTTTCCTGCATATAAATGACAAGAATTCTGAAGTATCTTTTTTGTTTTAATTCCAGAAACATATTAGGTATTTTTAGATATCATGAGAAGATATTATTGCTAGTATTATTGCCTAAGATGCATTTTTTAAAAATCAAAAATATATAAGCTTAGTCATCTTTTTTTTTTTTTTAAAGAGTTATTTATTTATTTATGCATACAAGCACTGGGGTACAGGCCAGAGGTGTGTGGGGGGTGGTGAGAGGATTCACCACAGAGAGCAGGGAGCAGAACAGGCAGATCAACAGAGGTACACTGCTCAGGGGTGCAGCGGGCACAGCAGGAGAGGTCTGCTGCACCATGTGGGTCCCCCCCTGGCCAGCAGCAGGGATCGAACTCACGCTACAGAGGCTGCTGTTTGCTTCATAGCGCGTTGCTTAACCCACTGTGCCACCAGGGAGGCCCATAAGCTTAGTCATCTTTTTAGCCTTCACAGCTTTAAAAATCAATGTCTGGGCAAAAAACTTTTTTTAAAGTACATTATTTTGTTAGTCTAAAGAATTATGCTGCCGAGACTATAAGCAGCTTTGCCTTAGGGATACCTTGACATAATAGACAAATTTGTATAGATCTTGAATGTATATTCTCTGTACATTGACTTTTATATTTATTAGACCTCTATTTCTTATTTACTTGTATCATAAATTGTAGAAGTTAACTTTAATTTTGAGGCTGTTTTTGAAATAGAAGCAGTATTTTTACCATTTCAGAATTACATTCTTTGTGCCAACTACAAAGAACACACAGTAGAAGTGTACAACAGTGTAAGTGTTGGTGTTAGCTGTAGATTTTTCATAGATATCTTTCAAGTTGAAGAAGTTTCTCTCAAAGTTTGTAAAGTATTTTTATGAGAGGATGTTAAATTTTTGCCAGACACTTTTTTCTATTAAGTGAGATGGTCATGTAGATTTTCTGCATTGTCTTCTCAGTATGGTGAATTACACTGATTTGCATTGCTGGAAGGAACCACACTTAGTCGTCATGTAGTTATCCTTTTCATGCTTTTCTGGATTTGACTTGATTTCCATTTATCTTCATGAGTAAAATTAGTCTGTATCCGGAGAGATTTTGGACTTCTCTTCTTGCTAGTGAGGTGAGCCAGGAGATTAGTGACAGTATATGTGAACAATAGTACTTTATGCCATACCTAGACTCTTAGAATGCAGTAGTGTCTTGAAAATCTTACACAAAAATTTCTGTGGTCATTCTAGATGTGAGAGACAGAGTTTTCAAAATTGTAGGGTTTTTTTCCCCTTAGCTAAACCTCTGATCAGCAGATAACCATTTTGACCATTCTGCCTATACCTTTTTATTTTTCCCCTTTTGTTCTAGGGGTTATAGTATACATGGCTTACTTATCACAGTATATTTAAATTATAGCATTTCATGTATAATGTAGGAACTTATATAGTATGCTTTTCTTTACTACCTCCTCCAGCTTTTATTGTTGTCATTTTATTTCTGTATGTTATAAACCTCATAATTGATACTCTTTTTGCTTTAAAGAATTAATTCTCTTTTAAAGAATATGAGAAAACAACACAAAACATCTCATTTACCAGTATACTTGACATTTTTGGCACTCAGTATAGGTTAGAGGGTATATCAGTGTGAAAGCTTATTTTTTTATTATTTATTTATTTTTTGGGGTACAAAGCTTTTATTGCAGTGGGGTAAGCAAGCAGGCATGCAGCTCAGAACTTCTGGAACTGCTTCTTGGTGCCGGTCGCCTTGATCACTTTGAGCACATTGAAGTGCACCGTTTTGCTTAGTGGCCGGCACTCGTCCAGCTCTGAGGATGTCACCGATCTGGATGTTCCTGAAATGGGGAGACAGGTGAACAGACATGTTCTTGTGGCATTTCTCAAAATGGTTGTATTTTCAGATGTAGTGGAGGTAGTCCTGGCAGATGACAGTGGTCCTCTGCATCTTCATCTTGGTCACCACGCCGGACAGGATGCTCCTTCCGATGGAGACGTTACCGGTAAAGGGTATTTCCTGTCAATACAGGTGCCCTCAACGGCCTTCTTGGGCGTCTTGAAGCCCAGACTGTTGTTCTTGTAGTATCTCGGGAGCTTCTCCTTACCGGTTTCCCCAAGCAGGACCCTACCCTCTTCTTATTCTGGAAGATGGTCGGCTGCTTCTGGTAGGCACGCTTGGTCTGAATGTCCGCCATCTTTCCGGCCACCAGCAAAAATAAAAAAGCTGAAAGCTTATTTTTTTTATCTAGATCTGTTGTCTGTTGGTGAGAAATTCTCTTGCTTTTTTAAAAAATTTTTTTTTCTTAAGATTTATTTATGCATACAGGAGCTGGGGTACAGGCCAGAGTCATGGGAGGTGAGAGGATTCACCAGAGACAGTGGGGAGCAGAACAGGCAGATGGGCTGAAGTACACTGCTGAGGGGAGCAGCGGGCAAGGAAGGAGAGGTTTGCTGCGCCATGTGGGTCATCTCCCTGGCCGGGGATCGAACTCGGATTACTCTGCCGTGGATGCTTCACAGTGCGGTGCTCAACCCGCTATGCCACCAGGGAGGCCTAAATTCTCTTGCTTTTATATGAAAACTTCTTTATTTTTGCCTTTTCATTATTTGTATGTTAATTTTTTATTGAAGAGTTAAATGCAGTGGTAAAAAACTGTTGGATATGTCAGAACATTTTGGTTTTACAACAATGTAAGAAAGTAAATTTAATTTTAAACATTTTGGCAAAGAATATTAAGAAAAATCTCTAGGGAAATCAAATATTTGCCACCTCATATTATTTCTCTTTTTAGGGGGGAGAGGGCAAGTGAAAGTCCATTTATTTTGCTGTTTAGAACTAAACTTTTAAATGTATGTGAAATTCACATTCCTTGAAATGCATTCATGTTTAGTGGACAATTAGATGACGGTTAGTAACTGTGTGTCCCCCTCTGTCATTGTAAAAAACATAAAATATTTCCACTGTTCCAAGAAGATTTCCTCATGCTTATTTTAGCCAGTCCCCCATATCCTGTAAGAAATAACTGTTCTGATTTCTATTACGGTAAATTTAGTTTTTCTTTTTTTGGATTTCTTTATCTCAACATAATGCTTTTGCGTTTCAGCTATGTATGAGTGTGTGTGTATGTGTGTGTAATTGCTATGTAGTATTCTAGTATCCCAGCAAAGATATAGAACATTTTCAGTGCTCTCGAAAGTTTCCCTCAAGGTCTTTTCCAATTAATACCTGTGCCTCATAGGAAACCACAGGTCTGATTTCTATCACTGTAGATTAGTTTCATATAAATGAAATCACATAAAATGTAATTTTTTAAAATGTAATTTTTTAAAGTCTGACTTCTTTTCCTCAATAATGCTTTAGAAGATCATCATCATCAATCTCTCTCTCTCAAATGAATATTTTCTCCCAGTTATTTCTTTCCTTTTTGTGTAACGTTAGAGTCTGATGTGTTGTCTAAACCTGGTGGGAGGTATTGCTTCTGGCAGGTCCTGAAATGTCAATTTTATCTTGCAAGATTGCTGAAAACTATATACTTTAGAGTTATCTTACTGAGGTCTTGACTTTCTAACTTGTAGATACCTAGAATGTAGTAAATGTTTCTTGTTGATAGCTGGCATTAAGTTTGTGGGCCCCAACATTTTGTAAATAACACTAAGCAGCAAGTAATAGTTTAAAGCAGAATAGAATTAAGTGAAGAGTGATTGTTAAAAAGTATAAGAGATCAGGAAAGGAACTATTTTTCAGGATTTCATATATGCAGGACTTTAAACATTAAAGGCTTAAAATGCAAGTCACTTTTTAGCTTTTTTTTCCCCTCTTGCATACTAATATTAAATGCTAAGTAAATCTCTCAATTTATTGTGATGTCTTAATTATAGTAGTTTTGGAAAAGAATTTTTCCAATGGGCTAATGTAAAGAATTGATGGTGGATAATTAGTGGGCACCATTGATTCACTGTTTATTATATGTTAATTGAGAGAGAAATTGACCTTATATTAATAATTTTTTTATTGGCCTGTATGGTTTTGTATGCTTGTATACATATGTTTCTGGTATCATATGCAAAGTTCCCTTTTTGGTGTATTTTAAAGTGAATGTAAGAAGAGGTTAAAATACTGCTCAGATTGAATCATAGTTGTTCATTCCAGGTTCTGATATTTCTGTGGTTCAAATAATAGGAGATTGACCTACTTACCAGAAATCCTTGTGTGGTTCTTTGCTTTCCAAACTTAAATATTTGATTTTTATCTGATCCATCAGTGATAATATTTTGGTAAATTTATTAATGATAACAGATTCACAGGAGACCGATTTCTTAACTAGAATATTAATTTTCAGCAGGATAGGTGCTTTTTAATTAACCACACATCTTGTAATCATTATTTAGAACATTCTCTTCCTGGTATTAGATTACCTGAGAAACTAGTTTGGACATCAGAACATGGATTGATAAGCATGGAGGTGAGCAAAGTACCTGGGTTGATTTAGGGAATGTTTTACTGGGCTGTGGCACCCATTCTTGCTTTATTTCTAATGTTTGGATATTCGTGCGATCAATTACATGAATCCTATATTTAGTATCTTTTATTTTTAAGGTTTTATTTATGTGTACAAGAGATGGGGTACAAGCCATAGGTGTGGGGGCTGATAGGATTCACTAGAGACAGAGTGGGGTACATAACAGGCAGATCTACTGAAATACACTGCTGAGGGGAGCAGCAGGCTAGGCAGGAGAGGTCTGCTGTGCCATGTGGGTCCCTCCTTGTCCAGGGATTGAACTTGCTCTGCAGTGGCCACTGAAGCCCCACAGTGAGGTGCTCAACCCTTTTCGCCACGAGCCCCTATGTTTAGTATATTTAGGATACTTTTATAGTTACTCTTAGTTAGTAGTGGGAAAATTCTTTTTGATTCATCTTCTTTTAGAATCTTAAGGCATATATTAATATGATTAGTTTGGTTGATACTTACTCCCTGTTGCTGACAGTTTACTCTTCTTGATGAAATTTGGGCTATTTTTCCTTTTCAGATGTTAACACCTTCATGGAATTTGCAGGCTTGTAATGGAAAATCAAGTAGTTTGGTGTTCTGACTCCAGATTCAGGTTCTGCTTTTGTCACCAACTACCTGAGCAACTTGGACATGCTGCTTTATCTCTTTAAGTTTCCTCATCAGTGATACTTTATGGGATTATGAGAAGATTATGAATTAATCTATCTCTAGTGCTTGAACATTGCATGAGAAATGCATTTGTTCAGAATTCATCTATCCATTTTTCCTTTCAACAAGTATTAATTGAGGGATATATTGTGTTTTATGTGCTGGGGTTATAACACTATGATAGTCAGTGATCTTTGTACTTACGGTGTTTTACGTTCTAGCAGGAGATAGAGACACATAAACAGACTGTCATGAGATTATGTGATAATTGCTATAATAGGTGATAGAAACATATTTATAAATGTTTAGAGGTGTCTTAAAAACTCAGTGTCAGAATATTTAAAGCATTTCAAGGAGTAAGTCCCACAACTTATTTACAAAGCCTGGTTCATTTCTATGAATTAAATGCATGACTGGGGCCTCCCTGGTGGCGCAATGGCTAAGGAATGCACTATGAAGCAAACCAAAGCCACTACAACAGTGGTTTGATCCCTGCTGCTGGCCAGGGAGGTGACCCACATGGCACAGCTCCTGCCTCCCCCGCTGCTCCCCTCAGCAGTGTACTTCAGTCGATCTGTCTGTTCTGTTCTCCACTCTGTCTCTGGTGGATCCTCTCATCCTCTCACCACACCTCTGGCCTGTACCCCAGCTCTTGTATGCATAAATAAATATTTAAAAAAATAAATGCATGATTGTATGCATTCTTACATGCAAGTTTATATGATGGAAATGTTTATATGAAAGACAGGTTATCAGAATTCAATTCTGGTGTGATTTCTACATTTTCAATTTATGTATTTTTTTTTTTAAAGAAAAAGAACATTTTAAGAAAAGTTTTTAAAGAAACTGAAACTGGGTCAGTGACTGATGGTATTTTCTAGTATCAAATTGCTGCTTTACAAAATGTCTATGTACCTGCACTGTGGCACTCTTTGGCACTTATTAGCATTTACAAACTTGTGGGTAGATTGCATCAGTGTAGAGTCATATGACAATTTATTTTGGGAAATGGCAGATTTATTTTTATTTATTTTTCTTAGTACATGTTGTCAGTGGAAACATTTGTGTAGGTTGTTATAACTAGACTAATGATGTTAAAAAGAACAATAACAGCATAACCATATTTGCCCTGGTTCCTACCTATTACTCTTACTAATACCAGTGCCCTGGTCATTTGAACAGGTGTTAGAAGCATTGGTCTGTGAAAAAATAGACACCTATAGGTCCTGCCTAAAATATAAAGGATTATACTCAACTACTTTATAAATTGGTATAAAGCCAACTTATCAAGACAAGAAACAGAAGGTCTCTATTATAACCCATAAAAATAAATTTAAAATAAAGAACAGAACTGTCAGTAAAATTATGATGATTGAAATCATACTAAGTATTATTCCTAGCATAACATTATAGAACTAGAAATTAACTATTAAAAAAACCTGGAAAAAATACATAAAGAGTAAACAATATTCTGCTTAATAACCATTGGATTAAAGAGGAAATATAAGCAGAAATTCAAAAAAACCTCAGATTAATAAAAATAAGGTTATAAATGATCAGAATTTATGGGATGCAACAAAAGTGTTATTAAGGAAGGTACAGGCTCTTATTAAAAGTGATGATGCATCTTTTACTTTTCAAATAGACTGTTTAGTCATGAATTATTTTCTTCTACCTATATTTCTGGATACCATAACTAATATTTTAAGGATTTTCATATCTATGTTAATGAAGAATTTGGTCTGTAGTTTTCTTAAAATGTCTTTGCTCAATTTGGATACCAATTCTGTACAGATTCTTTAGGAATGTAAATGAAGAGAGAATATACTCTTTTTGTAAGGCCAGCATTACCCTGATACCAAATCAGACAAAGACAAAACTTCAGCCTGATAAAGTGTGTCTGAAAGTCAGCAGCTCATACTATAGTTAAGGTGAGAGTGAATTCTTTCCCTCTAAGACAGGCAGGAAAGCAAAGATATCTGCTCTCATTACTTTAATCATAATTCTAACGGAATTGCTATCTAGTACAATGAGACAAAAGAAGCAAAAGGCTTCAATTTGTAACTTGAAAAGGAAGAAGAAAAATCCTATTTTTATTCTTACATAACATGATTCTGTATGGTTAAAATCATGGATTCTGCAGAAAACTGCTTGTAGTAACCAATCAGCCTACATTTACTGTACAAAATGAATTGTATTTCCATACACCAGCCATTTAAGAAAATTAAAATACTATTTACAGTTGCATCAAAATGGCACCACTTTTGGATAAATTAAGTAAAAAGAGCAAGAAAAATATTTTTGAGAAAATCAAACTTAAATGAACAATATTTTTATGTATCAGAAGTCTGTTACCAATTCTCCCCAAACTGATTGCAGTTATTACAATCCCAATTAAAATCCTAGTCAGCTTTTAATTTTTTTTTTTTTTTTTTTTGGTTTAGAAATTGACAAACTTTCTAAGTTTACATAGAGAAGAAAAGACCTTAAATAAATTGACCACAATTTTGAAAAACAGAGTTGAAGGACTTTATTTTTAAGTTTTCATGTAAAACTATAGCATCCTTATTGGCATAAAATTAGACATACAGATTAATGAGGCAGAGCAGAGTCTATAGATTTATATGCATATACATAATTAACTGAGTTGTGACAGAGTTAGTTGCCAGGGTAAAACTGAAAGCTTTTTCCTTTGAGATCTAGTACAAGACAAAGATGTTGACTTTTATCACTACTATTCAACATAGAATTGGAAGTCCAAATTAGAGTGGTTAGGCAAGGGAAAGATATAAAAGGAATACAAATTGGGAAGGAAGTAAAACCTATCACTATTTGCAGATAACATACACTAGATCCCACTAGTATAACTGAAATAATGAGTAAAAGTAGCAGTTTACAAAAATCAGTTGTGATCCTATATGCAAACAGTGGGCTAGAAGAGAAAGAAGCAAAAACAATCCACTTAAAATTTCATCAAAAAGAATCAAATACCGGAGTAATCTAATAAGGAAAGAACTTTTTTGTTTCTTTTCTAAAAATTATGGTAAATTATATAACGCTTAAAATTTATCACTGAACCAATCTTAAGTGTATAATTCAGAGGCATTTAGTACTTTCACAATGTCAAACATTTCCAGTTTTCTAGTTTGGGTATTTTGTGTGTTTCCCATCATTTTCCGATTTCATTTAGGGCATCTAATTTGTTGTCATAACTGCTCCTAGTATCATTTTAAAATTTTTGTTTCTGGAAGGTCACTAGTATAGCATTCCCACTTTCACTTCTGTTTTTAGTAATTTGAATCCTTTTTTCTTAGTTAATCCAACTAAAGGTTTGTCAGTTTTGTTAATGTTTTTTGAAGAACCAACTTTCAGTGCTGTTGATTTTCTTTGATTTCTCTATTTTATTAATCTCTAATCTTTATTCATTTTTTTCCTTTTGCTGGTTTTGAGTTTCACTTGTTCTTCTGTTCTTTAAGGTATAAAGTTAGATTATTGATTTGTGATACCCTCCTTTTTATTTTCCTTCCAAGAGTTTTGTTTTGTTTGTCTAATAGAACACACAAAACCAGGGCTAGAAATCTCAAAGGAAATGATGGTTATAATTCACTGTTCTTTGCCCTTTGGTCTTTCATTTGCACTGCACTTGCACTGATCAAAAATACAAGTGTGAATAAATAAATACTATCTTTTAACATTTTGTCTCCCTCCTTTCCACATTCCTTTAAATAGGAAAAATGCTATGTGTCTCTTTATAGCCTATTTGGCCATAGTTGACCCACATGTGCTTTTAAAAAAAACAAAGACTAATTTGATCTGCTGAATTTCTTTCTTGAACTACAGCTTACGTTGTTAAAGAGCCCTGGGAAAGAAGTCCTATTGATATTGTGTAGTGTCCAAAGGATGAGGATGGTAACTGAGTTGACTGGAGGGACTAGGAGGACTCTGGTAATCTGATGACCATTGGGAAATTGTGCAGGGGCAAATATTGTCAATTAGATGCCAGCCCCTTCAGTTAAATCTAGGAGAATGCCATCCATCTTGACTGACTCAACCATGGCCACTGGTCCTTTTCTTGCTGCTTTTATGACTCTTGTGATGGAGTTCCAGACATCTTCTTTCCTTCTGACTTGAATCATACTGTAGTCAGTCATGGAAAACAGACTTCCCCAAAATACAAAAGTACCTCCCAACTGTGGAACCTTGGTTCTAAGAGCTATCAAACTGCCTCCTAGACTGTGGTTTACTACCATTGGAAAATTGTGAAAACCATCAATTGCTTGAAAGATACCACCACCTGTGTTACCTATCGTAATGGTCCCATCACCATTATCCACAATTCATCAGGGGCAAGGTTCCTCTATCTTGACTCTGGTGCTGCCAGCCATTGATTGATCGATTGATCTATCTGTCTATCATCTATTTAATCTATCGCTGCCGACCTCTGATCTGTCTATCTATCTATCTATCTATCTATCTATCTATCTATCTATCTATCTATCTATCTATCTATCTATCTGTCTGTCTGTCTGTCTGTCTGTCTGTCTGTCTGTCTGTCTGTCTGTCTGTCTGTCTGTCTGTCTTGTCTGTCTGTCTGTCTGTCTGTCTGTCATCTTATACATCCATCCTTTCTATCTAATTACTTGATGCAACATGTTGTTTGTATTTAGAAGTATAGGTATTATTACCACATCATATCCACCACCAAAACACCAATAGTCTACCACCATAGTCGTTTGTGTTCCCTCCTTCTTTTGTTCTACCTCCTTTCCCTCTCTCTCCAGTAGACTTAGTTCTGTAGTCAGCTTTCTAGGGTTTATTGTTAGTTTGCTTTTATTTGAGCCTTTGTTTAGTTTCTCTATATTCCATATATAAGTGACACCATCTAGCATTATCTTTTTCCTTCTGACTTATTTTGCTTAGCATAATTCCTTCCAGCTCCATCCATGTTGCCACAAATGGCAAGAGTTTATCTTTTTCCAATAGCTGTCTAGTATTCCATTGTGTTTATATGCTACATATTCCTCATATACTTATCTGTATTTGGGCACTTAGGTTGTTTCTACACTTGGTTATTATAAATAGTGCTGCAATCAACATGGGAGTGCGTGTTTCCTTTTGAATTAGTGTTTTTGTATTTTTCAGGTAGATACTTAGGAATGTAATCCTGGGTTGTATGGCAGATCCATTCTTAATCCTGGGTTGTATGGCAGATCCATTCTTAATCTTTTGAGAAACCTCCCTAGTGTTTTCCATAGGAACTGGACTACTCTACATTCCCATCAACAATTTAAGAAAGGAGAGTTCCTTTTTTCTCTACATCCTCATCAGCAACTTGTTTCTGGTCTTTATGGGTCATTGTCAGGTGTAAGGTGGTTTCTCATTGTGATTTTGATTTTCATTTCCCTGATGATATGTGATGATGAGAATTTTTTCATGTGCTTGTTGGCCATCTGTATGTTTTCTTTGGAGAAGTGCCTGTTTAGTTCTTCTGTCAGTGTTCGATTTTGATGTGTTTTTTTTTCTTGAGTTAAATCAGTTCTTAGTAATCTTGAATGTTTTGTGAAATGTGTGGTGTATAAATATTTCTCCTGTTCAATAGGGTGTCTATATTTTTAATGATGGTTTCTTCTGCTGTGCACAAGTTTTTTAGTTTGTTTTAGTCCCAATTATTTATAATCTCTTGTTTTCCTTGCTACTAGAGATGAATCCATAAAGACATCTCTAAAGCCTTTGCTTTCTCATATTTACTTTATGGTTTCAGACCTTGTTCAAGTCTTTCATCAATTTTGAGTTGATATTTTTGTGTGTGGTATGGGATAGTCATCTAATTTCATTCTTTTGCATGAGAATGTCCAGTTTTTCCAACACTGTTCGTTAAAGAGATTTTCCTTTTTCCACAGATACTCTTGGCTCCTTGACCATAGACTAACTGTACATATTTATTTCTGGATTCTCTATTTTATTCCATTGGTCTGTGCATCTGCTTTTGTTCCAGTAGCATACTGTCTTGATTATTACAGCTTTGTAGTACAGTTTGAAGCTGAGTGTGTAGTACCAACATTCTTCTCTGATTTTGGTTAGGACTATTTTGGCTATTTGTTATCTTTTGTGGTTCCATATGAATTTCAGTAGCTTTTTCTATTTCTTTGAAAACTGCCATTGAAATTTTGATAGGGATTGTATTGAACTTGTATATTGCTTTGGGTAGGATGGCCTTTTTGACAATGTTCATTCTTCCAATGTATGAGCAGGGAATATCTTTCAATTTCTTTTTGTCTTCAATTTCTTTTAACAGCATCTTACAGTTTTCTTTATATTGCGCCTTCCCTTCCATTGTTATGTTTATTCCTAGGTATTTATTTTTTTGGTGTAATTGGAAATGGGATTGTTTTCTTAATTTCTTCTCCTAGCTCATTGTTTGTATATAGGAAGACGCCATCTGTTCCTGAACTTTTGTCTTTTGAGAGAC
Source organism: Galemys pyrenaicus (assembly GCA_019455555.1). Lineage (NCBI taxonomy): Eukaryota > Metazoa > Chordata > Mammalia > Eulipotyphla > Talpidae > Galemys > Galemys pyrenaicus. The sequence continues at coordinate 858,808 of JAGFMF010011617.1, read as the reverse complement.
TTTTGAGTACTGTTTAAATTTCTTTGCTTAATTTTGGTCTATTCAGGTTTTCTGTTTCTTCTCTATGCAGTCACATGGATGTATATTTAAGAATTGTTCATCTCTTCTAAGTTATTGAACTTATTAACATACAAATGTTCATGATGATCTTTTGCTGTCCTCTGAATTTCTGCAGTGTCCGTTATAACTTCTCTTTTGTATCTGACCCTGAGTTTTCCCTTCTTGTTGAGCCTAGCTAGAGGTTTGTATATTTTATTTTTTTTCATAGAACAAACTTGTGTTTCATTAATCTTTTAGATTGTCTTTTTGATTTTTATTTCATTCATTTCTACTCTAATTTTTTATTATTTCCTTCTTCTGCTGGCTTTTGGTTTTGTATGTTCTTCTAGTTCCTTGAGGTGAGAGATAAGTTTGAGCTCTTTCTTGTTTCTTGATGTGAGTCTATATTGCTATTACTTCCCCCTTAGCACTTTCGTTGTATCCTGAAAGTTCTGGAAGATTGTATCCTTGTGATTTTTCTTTAGGTAATTTTTAATTTATTCTTTGATTTCCTCATTAACCCAGTGTCATTCAGTAGTGTGTTGGTCAGTCTCCAAATACTAGAGGTTGATCTGTTCATTGGTGAAAGTAGGATATTGAAGTTCCCTGCTCCAGAGGAATTTTTCCCAATGTCAATTTTCAGATTTGGTGGTGATTGCTTCATCTATTTTTATGCTCCTTCTCTTGGTAAGTGTTACTTTGATGGGTGTTTTGTCTTCCTGATGTTTTGTTCCTGTAACCATTATGTAGTTTCTATCCTTATCTTTTGTTACCTTTTTTAGCTGGATTTCTTTTGTTTGATGTAAGTCTGTCTTCTCCTGTTTCCTGTTCATTTGTACGATTGTTTTCCAACCCATTACTTTGAGCCTATGTTTGTCTTTGGAGCTCAGGTGTGTTTCCTAGAGACAGCAGTAAATTGAGTTCTGTTTCCTAATCTAACCAGACTTGCTGTCTTTAAATAAATGCGTTCATTCTGTTTATATTTAGAGCAATTATTGATATATAAAAGTGAGCTGCTATTATTTTGTCCTTAATTTTATGGCTCTATTTACTTGTTTAGTTCTTTATGTATGTTTTTTTATTTCAGTATAGATATAAGAGCTTTCAATGTTACTTTGAGGGACAGCCTAGTGTTTGCAAATTCCTTTAGCTTCTTCCCCTACCCCCCATATCTAAAGGAGAGCCTTGAAGAATATTCTTGGCTGGCAGTTTTTGTTTTGATGATGACATTACATTCTCTTTGCTCATAGTGTTACTTCAGAAAAGTCTGATAGTGATTTGATCAGAATTCTTTTACAGGTTATTTACTTCTTCCCCCACCAACTTCAGTATTCTTTCGTAGAAAGAAGTTTCATGTCTATGTGCCTGCATATAGGTCTCATTCTGTTTAGGTACTGTGGTGTTCTTTTAGCTTCATAGATGTATAAATTTATTTCCTTCTGGTTTTGGTATTTTTTCTTTAAGTTCTTTGGTTCTTTATCTCCCTTTCTTAGGGCTCCCGTTATTCTTACAGTGCGTATCCTCATGGACTTGGATAATTCTCTAAGTTTTTTTTTTTTTTTTAATGTATCTCTCTTCACTTGGAAATTTTATATATTATCATCTTCAAGGTCTTCAAGGTCACTGATTTGATTGTTTGTTCTATAATACTTCCATAGCTTTCTGTTGAATTTTATCTCCTCTATTGACCTTTTCACATCTTGCATCTTCATTATTTTCTTACTTAAATTATCTGCATTGTTATTCTGTTCATTACTTTTATTCTCCAGGACACTAATTTCTTTTTCTGCGTTTTCTTGTATATCTTTTCTGTGTTTTCTTTGATTTTCTTTATCATGACAGTTTTGGACTCTGTACCTGATAGGAGAAATAGGTCTTCCTTTCTTTGTTATTGAATTCTGGAGATTCATTTCTGTGGTGTAATATTCACTTGTGGACTCAGATTGCCAATTGTTGTGGTTTTTCATCTCCCCATTATTTGCCTTCTAAAAATTAAGAGTGTAGAGCGTCTACTTTTTGATACATGTTGCTATATGTCAGGGAGTACCCCAGAAACTTGAATCATCAATGAGTGGGTGGAGTTTCTGTCAGCAGTGGGCTTATTATGGTGGGTCCAGCCTCAGTCCACTTCTTGGAGCTTATTGAAGTTGCACTTAAGATTGTAGGCAGTCTGCTATTGTGGGTTTGCACTCAGGCTCCTTCCCCGAGGCTCTGTGGTCTGTCTGGGCTTGTCTGCCTTGTGCACCTTTAGGGAACTTGCCAATACCATATCAATGGCTGTGGGGTATTTGCTGGGGCATGTCCACCTTCTCACCCGTTTATATACTTAGCTGGTTTATAGGTTTTTTTCCAAGTGCTCTATTTCCTTTTTGATCCCCTGTCTAGTTGTTTTCTCCTTTATTAAAAATAAGATGTTGGCATCTTTGTATCTTCACCTATTTTGTATAACTGTTTCTCCCTTTAATTTTGTCACTGTTTCCTTTATGTATTTTGAAGAATCTGTTTCTAGGTGTGTACATGTATATCATTTTTATAGCTTACTGGTTGGCGAATTGTCCTTTTTATCATTATATATAATACCCTTCTTATTTTCTTACAATAATTTTAGACTTAAAAAAATTCATTTTCTTTTTTGGTTACTAAGTATATTAATTTTTTTCATCTTTTCACTATCCATTTGAGTTTTTAGATATGTAGTGCTCTTATACATACAGCATATTATTGGATCATGATTTTTTTTATCCATTCTGCTGACATCTACCTTTTAATTGGAGATTTTAATCCACTTACTCTGAAAATCATTACTGATAAGTAACCATTTAGTTCTGCCATTTTGCTGTTTGTATTTTGTTGCTGTTTGTATTTTGTATCTTATCTTTCCCCCCCCATCAGTTACTTTGTTACTGCTTTGTTTTGTGTTTATCTTATTTTTTGGGGGTATATATGCTCTTGTATCTTTTTCTGTGTAGTTCTTTTCTTAGAGGTTACCCTAGGGATTCTAAGTAATTATTTTTTTTTTAAAGATTTATTTATGCATATAAGCACTGGGGTACACCAGGCCAGAGGTGTGGGGGGTGGTGGTGAGAGGATTCACCACAGAGAGTGGGGAGCAGAACAGGCAGATCAACCGAAGTACACTGCTGAGGGGAGCAGCGGGCACAGCAGGAGAGGTTTGCCACACCATGTGGGTCCCCCGCCTGGCTGGCAGCAGGAATCGAACTCGTGCTG
>JAGFMF010011617.1:839641-855143 GCA_019455555.1 Galemys pyrenaicus | reverse complement strand
GGAGCAGCGGGCACAGCAGGAGAGGTCTGCCACGCCATGTGGGTCCCCTCCCTGGCCAGCAGCAGGGATCGAACTCATGCTGCGGTGGCTGCGGTTTGCCTCACAGTGTGTTGCTTAACCCACTGCGCCACCAGGGAGGCCCTGTAGTTTTATTTTCATTTCAATTATTATATTATACTTTTAGTTTCAGAATTTACTTTTGGTTCTTTTAAAAGTAATTTTATCTCTTTATTGATATTTTCTTCTTGTTGCCATATCATCTGTCTGGTTTCCATTAAATTTTTGTCCTCAGTTTCTTTAAACTCTTTGAGTATATTTAAGACAGTGACTGCAAGTGTTTGTCTAGTAAGTCTGATGTCTTCTCTTCCACACAGTTTCTGTGAGTTTCTCCTTTGAATCAATCATAATTTTTTGTTTCTGTATTTGTTCCCAATTATTTTTTAATAGTGGAAAATTTAAATATTATACTATAAACTCAAAATCATATTCTTTCCTTCTTCATGGTTTGTTTCTGTTGCTTTCTTTGAGTGTTAGTTTTCTGTTTTAGTGACTTTTCTAAATGATTTTTGTAATCATGTTGTTATATGTGGTCCCTATATTGCTTGGATTGCCATAGTACAAGTAGCTTAAAGGACAGAAATTTATTTTCTCACAGTGCTGGAAGCTATAATTCTGAGATCAGTCTACCAGCATAATTGGTTTCTGTTAAAAACTCTTCCTGACTTAAAGATTGCCATCTTCTCATTTTAGTTTCTCATAGCAAAAAGAGTGAGCAAAATCTGTGTTATCTCTTCTAATAGAGGGCATTGATCTTGTGATGAGGGTTCTAGCTTTATGATCTCATCTAAATTGTCTTGCTCCCTAAACCCCCACTCCCAAGTACCATCATTCTGTGTTCAACATAAGAATTTTCTGGGGGTTTGGGGTACAAACTTTTAGTATAGTCTCTGAAATCTCTTTTTCTTTAACTGTGACCTGCTGCTGTTAATAGAGATTTTTTTTGAACATCTAGAGCTAAAAGCAAAAGAAAAAAAGAGAAAATAGAGAAGTAAGAACATTCTTTCCCAGTCTCTGTAAATTGACCCTGTGTTGGGGGCACACTAATTTCTGCAAAACTGTTTACAACTCTGCATTCACTTTCTTCTTGTGATAAGTCTAGAGATGAACTAGTGTACTTCTCAGTTCTTCTCTGAGTAGGTGTTCTGTCTTGGTTATGTGCATGGTTTTCCAAATAACCAAAGTCCTTTTTACAATGCTCTAATTTCCCAGTGAAACTATGTTTGCAGCTTTCCCTCCAGTGTTTTGGCATGTCCATTGTTTGCTTCCAACTGTAATATTTTGTCCCAACATATTGGGGCATGGTAGCAGCCAGCTTTTCATTTATTTTGAAATGTTTTTGAAGAATGTCCTTTGTGTAACCACTTGTCTGCTCTAAGAGAACAAGGGACCAGGGTCCAACCACTGGAATATGAACTAGTATCTTTTAAGATTTAAACATACTTTTATTACTTATTAGCTTCATTGTAATGTAAATTTACTATGTAATTAATAATTTTCAAACATAATGTGTAAAATAATCACAAAGGTAGGCATTTAGTGTCTGGCTTTCTTTAGGCACCTTTCAAACTTAAATCATATTATGCATCTAGCTTATAAAGACTAATCTCCCCATTCCCAAAATTATATCTAAAATTATTATTTACTTTGGTTCTAGGCATGTACTGGCATTGAAAACATTGATGAAGCTATTACATTGCTTGAACAAAATAACTGGGATTTAGTGGTAAGTACTTTTTTCTTTTTTCCGACTTTATTGCGATATGATTGACATCTGTGATGTTGTTTAACATTTACAATGTGATGATTTGATATGTTTGTATATTGTGAAGTGATTATTACAATAAGTTGAAAAATCCATCATCTCACATACTTTATTTTTCATGAGAACTTTTAAGATCTACACGCTTAGCATCTTTCAAATAATAATACAGTATTGCTAACAACAGTCAATTAATTCACCTTATGACTGCATGTTTCTACCTTCAACAACCTTTATTCATTAACATCCCTAACCCCTATCTCTCTCTCCTCTCTGCATGGCAACCACCAATATACTCTCTGAGTTCTTTCCTTGAATTTGGCTTTTTTCTAGAGTTGTATGTAAGTGAGATATACAATGTTTGTTTTTTTTTCTGAGTTATTTCAGGTACTTTATCTGATTAGTAATCAAATAATATGAATTCTTGAGTGTCATTAATATTCCTTACTGATGTTCAGTATACCATAGCCCATCTGTAACAAATCTGAATGAATAAAATCTAAATGTCACATCTTTAAAATACAGTTCATAATAAATTTGGTATTAAAGTACTAAATTGTTATTAATTCTCAGGCAATATAAATAATTTTTGAAGTTGTTCTCTTATCTTACTCTGTATTAAGGTTTGTATTCCCCTGTAGTGTTGTGGCAAAGATTCTTGGAAGGAGAGAAAAGTCAGGCTTGTCAGAATGTCTGAATAACTCTATTTGATATTTCCGCCTTATTTCCTGTCACCCTTACTCTAAAGCTGTTACAGAAGTGGCATTTTTCTGTGGTTTTCCTTATGAGCTTTAAGCAGTTTATTAAAGAAGTAGTTTAATTTGGGGGTAAAGGAATTAGTAGACAGTAACTCAGAAGGCAAGGCCCAGCACAGCACTACACATTCACAAAATTGTAATTTCTATAATTGCAAAGTAAACTAAAAATGAATTACACAACAGTATCGGAGAGTATTGGTTTTGTTGGAATGATAACAGATGTCTATTAATGCCTTTGAAATACTAAGAAAGTCTAAATTACAATTTGAAGAAGTGTAGATTTTTGAAAATTAAAATTTTGCTTGTACTTACAAAACTGAAATTAAATATGTAGGTATATTTAAGTTCATATGGTCTTACATACTCCACTATCAATTATCTAGTGTGCTTTGAGTAGTAAAAATTATTATTAATTTTTTTTCAGATAAAGCTTTTACTTCAAATAAAAGCTTTTATTTTCTTTCTTTCGTTTTTTTTTTAAATTTTATTTATTTATGCATACAAGCACTGGGGGACAGGCCAGAGGTGTGGGGATGAGAGGATTCACCAGAGACAGAGTGGGGAACAGAACAGGCAGACTGACTGAAACACACTGCTGAGGGGCGCAGCGGGCAAGGCAGGAGAGGTCTGCTGCTATGCCATGTGGGTCCCCTCCTTGGGTTCAATCCCTGCAGCAGGGATTGAACTTGTGCAGCAGTGGCTGCGGTTTGCTTCATAGTATGCTGCTTAACCCATTGCACCACCAGGAAGGGCCTAAAGCTTTTATTTTTAACTTACAAAATTAATAATGCTTATTATTGTAATGAAATAAGGTATAGAAATTTACAAAGAATAAAAAGTACTAGTCACTTTTAATCTCATCACTTAGCGGTAGTAATTGCTTAACATTTGCTAGTATATTATTACAGGGTATTTTCTCTCTTGTTTTTTTTTTTTAAAGATTTATTTATTTATGCATACAAGCACTGGGGTACAGGCCAGAGGCGTGGGGGGGCGAGAGGATTCATCACAGAGAGTGGGGAGCAGAACAGGCAGATCAACGGAAGTACACTGCTGAGGGGAGCAGCGGGCACAGCAGGAGAGGTTTGCCACACCATGTGGGTCCCCTCCCTGGCCGGCGGCAGGGATCGAACTTGTGCTGCAGTGACTGCGCTTTGCTTCACAGTGCGTTGCTTAACCCACTGCACCACCAGGGAGGCCCCAGGGTATTTTCTCTTAATAATCTGATAAAAAATGTTATACAAATGAGAATGTTCCATGCCTACTATTTTGTATTCTACATTTTTCACTCAACTTGTATTGAATGTTTTTCTATACAAGTAAATGGATTGTTTATAATGTTTGTTTAACATTTGCATAATATTTTATGATGTGGCTAGCATGTTGCTAATCACTTGTATACTATTAGACATTTAGGAGTTTTACAATATTTTGCTATTTTACACTTCACCTAGAGAACATTCTTATGCATATATAACCTATAATTTTCCTAGAGGAAATAGAATAAATTCAATTCAAAATTGAATTTTTGATTGAATAATTGCATTTGTATACATGTTATTATAGTTTTGGACACTTATAGTTTAGTTGTCTTCCAAGGTTGCACCAGTTTAAATTTCTACCAAAAATACACTTTTGAGAGTGCCTGTTTCCCTAAACAGGTACTTTCCTATCTTTTTCATGTTCTTACTACTTGTTAAAATTTACAATTATGTATGGCCTGACTCTACATCCTGTACTATACTCCTTAACAATGCATGGTAGAACTGCTGGTGGGAATGCAAGTTACTCCAACCACTATGGAAGGCTGTATGGAGGTTCCTCAGTCTACTAAAAATAAAGCTACCATATGACCCAGCAATCCCATTCCTAGGGATCTACCCAAAGGATACAAAAACACTGATCCAAAAGAAAACCTGTACCCCATGTTTATTGCAGCACTATTTATAATTGGTAAGACTGGAAACAAACCAAATGCCAAAAATAGATGATTGGATCAAGAAGATGTGGTACATATACACGATGGAATATTATTCAGCAATCAAAAATGATAAACTAGAGCCATTTATAGAAACATGGATGGAACTAGAAGGAATTATGCTCAGTGAAATAAGTCAGAAGGCAAGAGAAAAATATCAGATGGCTTCACTCTTAGGAGGAATATGAAAGAACAACAACTACAAAAAAAAAAAATAATGAGAGAGAGCTCAAGGAAGTGAACAATTATAGCCAAAAACAAACAAGCAAACAAACATACAAAAAACAGAACAAGAACAAAAGGACAAAGACAAACCAAAGGGATCATTGGTGGGGAGGGTGGGGTAGAGACCGGGATGAGGGCAGAAAAAGCACAAGGGACTGAGGTGATGGTGCACAGGTAAAATGGTGGTGGGAATTCCCTGGGGACTACAAATGTTGTCAAATATAACAAATATAAATATAAAAAAAAACCCACAATGCATGGTAGAGGTGATATATTCATGATTTCTATATGGAGGAACAGAGAAGGGAATCAGTTTATTTGAAATGTTGTTCCAGGTTTCTTGCCTTTAAACTTCTTTTGCAGTAGCAGGTACATTGCTTTATTCAGTCTGTATATTTTTAGGGTATCTTTTGTAAAGGTTGATGTAAATTATTGGTTGAAATTAAAAATTCCCACCAATATACTCATATGGTATTGATGAGAGAGATATGGGATGGACTAAAGGAGGGTGGTGGTCTGGGGGTAACAAATTACATGTCTTTGATGTGAACAAAACTATGAGCAGGGGTGAATGTAAATTCTTTCCTTATCTGCTTCTTATTAGTGTTCATTAGTTTTGAAAATTGAAACATTGATTGGATACTTTTTGAATCCATTCTATCTATAATATTACAAGAGGAGAGCTTTCTCAGAGAGCATTGAATATTACAGATGCTCTCCAACTATTTCTAAGTTATTTGATTTTGGAAAATATTGTTATAGCACCTGGGTTAAAAACAGTCATGTTATATTTCTGTAGAAATACAACCTAACACTGTATTGGGTCCACACAAAAGTATAAGGTTATCTTTCACAATCTTAAATGTTGGTTTTCTTTTGAAATATCTATACTAGCTGATTTTTCTCTGCAAATAATCCATTTTTATCCATAGTAAAGATTTGCTGAGCTGTGTAACTATATTGGTCTATAAATTTTCTCATTTTTCTTTTTTAAATGCAGCATTTACTTTATGTTATTTTTTTTAAAATGAAACTTACATTTTGAATAACCCATTATTAGTTTAAGCTTTCATTAGGATTATGGATCTTTTATGTATTGTTTCCTTTATTTTGCCTGTGCATTACATTTTGCTTCTAAATTGTCATTATCTTTGCTCTTTATTTTATGAACCTTATGAAACAGTTTGCATAATTTGAGTTTTTAACCTGTATAGATCACTTAGATGTGCTCCTTGAGCACATTTTCTAGACAAAATAAAGGCATGTGAGTTATAGACAAAAATCTGGAATTGTGATGAGTTCAAGAAAAATTTGTTCTAATTTCTGTTAAGATTCTACAAAAAAAACCCTAGTTAATTATGAGAAGTATAAGCAAACATTTTAATAAAACTTTATTTTCATTTTCTTAAACGATTTATTATTATGTATACAAGAGCTGGGGCGTAGGCCAGAGATATGGGGAGAGGGATAGAGAGGACTCACCAGAGACAGAGTGGGGAGCACAACAGATGAATTTACTGAAATACACTGCTGAGGGGAGTAGTGGATGGAGACAGGAGAGGTCCGAGCTGCCAAGTGAGTCAGCAAATTGGCTGGGGATTGAACTCACACCGCAATTGCTGGCTATAGCTTCATACCGTTGAGACATCATTGTGCTACCAGGGAAGCCCTTTAAGAGAACTTTATAAATTTGAAACACTTGTATATGTACAATTTTGTATCATCTTTTAAAATTTCATGATGTAGATAATGGCAGGAAAGATGCCATGCCAGTTGCTTCATAGTATATCTATACATATGAAATTCCTACAATAATTAAAATTTCCAATAAGGGCCCTCCCTGGTGGCACAGAGGGTTGAGCACCGCACTGTGGGGCTTCTGCAGCCACTGCAGTGTGAGTTCAATCTCCGGCTAGGGAGGGGACCCACATGGTGCAGTAGACGTCTCCTGCCTCACCGGCTACTCCCCTCAGCAGTGTATTTCAGTGGATCTGCCTGTTCTGTTCCCCACTCTGTCTCTCACCACCACCACCTCCTATCAACCCCATGCCTCTGGTCTGTACCCCCAGCTCTTATATGCATAAATAAATAAAAATCTTAAAAAAATAAAATTTCCAATAAGCTTTAGGATGACCAGGGAATGATATTTAATAACTCAATACTAAGTGAAAATGGAACTTCAACGTAGTAAAGGGCTTCCTGGACCCAACTTCAGTGTGTATGTGGGAATTGGGAGAGTTCTATTTATATCATAAACAATGCTCTGGACATTAGCTGCTTGTCCTGCAATATAAATCATACTATCAACCTGGCCATAACATCTAATTTCACGTTTTAAGATTTCAGTTCTATAAGATTATCCTTCATCCCCTCAGTTCAGAAGCTGGTTACAAGCCCAGGTTATTTCCTGTGCTTCTGACAGACTGGCTGTAAATCAGTGGTTCCCATGATCTCTTCACTGGGCTCAATTAATTTGTTAGAGTTGTTCACAGAGCTCAGAGAACAGTTTACTTACTAAAAGGTACATAACTCAGAAACAATCAGATAGCTGTGATGTATTCTTTTGATTTCTTAAAGATCCTGTCTTTTAGTCTTGAATGATAATCTTGCCAGGCAAAGTATTTTAGGCTGGATATTCTTTTCTTTGTTGAATTTTTTTTTTTTTTGCCATAGGAGACATACTTGTCTGCAGTGTTTCCACCAAGAAGTCCTTGAGTAGTCTAATAGGTCTTTCTCTGGATGCTTTTTACTATCCTTTCATTGTCACCCATTTTTATCAGTTTGATTATAGTGGGTGTTGGGATGTGGGTTTCGTATTATTTTATATGGAACCGTTTTGTCCTTTGGATCAGGATATCTGATTCCTTTCCCAGATTAGGAAGATTTTCAGCTACTGTTTCTTTAAATAAATTTCCTATGCTTTTTCCCTCTCAACTCCTCTGAGATCCTCCATGATTTGAATATTATGTCTCTTTAAATTATCCCAAAGAGCTCTTGCATTTTTTTGTTCCTTTTTATTTTTTTCTTTGCTGAATTCTGTTTTTGTGTTTTCCACCATTTCCATTCAGTCTCAGTGATTTTATTGGCTACTTTTGTTTGTCTACTAGTGAGACCCTCTATTGTATTTTTAAGTTCATTTATGATATCTTTTAAGCTTACTAATTTCATTTGATGCATTTTTATGTTTTCTCTATCCTTGTTGTATCCCCTCTTTTGTTCATCCGTTGTTTATCTTATTTCAGTAAGCATGATTATACCTGTTGTGTAGTACTTCTGGACACAGGCTTCTTGGGTTTTTTTCTTTTGTTCCATAATTCATTGTATGTTCCTCTGCCTTCTCATTTTTAGCATTCTCTTTCTCTCTCTTTTTACATACTGAATTTATTTTATTTAACCATTTGTGAATTTTCACAGTTAATTTTTGAATTGTACACATTAATTCAGATAAACCTCCTGTGCTATACCATCTTGACTACTTCTTCTTTACCTCTAACCACCATTTCTGTGTTCTCATTAGTTTAACAATGATTACTTTTCATGAACTCACCGCTTTATATCTGCCACACCTTTTGCAGCCATTGAAATAATTGCAAACAACTATTTTGAATTTGCGTCAATCAAATTTGCCTAAAAAGTGACTTTTTACAATAAATCTGCTTTCTAATACAGTAATCTTCAACAGACTACACCTGATGGGAAATGTGGACAACTCAAGTTAACAAATATTGTTCCTGCTATTTGTACTATTGAGATTTGTTACATTTGTGAAAAGAATTTTGACATTCTTGATAGTTAAGACAATTACTATACTCATAGTTTCATTCTTTCATAACTGTTAAAACATGATTTTCACTCAAATTAGTCAACTATGAGTGAATTAAAAAAATTTTTTTATTTATATATATTTTATATCGGGTGTAGTCCCTGTGGAATTTCCACCACCAGTTCACCCATGCGCCATCACCTTAGTCTTTGTGCTCTTTTCACCCTCATTTTGATCCCTCTCCCTCTTTTGTGGAATGTCTTTGATTTATAGTTGTCTATTTTTGTTTTGTTGTGTTTATTTACTGTTATTATTCTTTTCTCTATCCTTTATTTGTTTTCCCTGTATTCCTCCTATAAGTGAAACCATCTGATATTTTCTTTTTTCCTTCTGACTTATTTCACTGAACATAATCCCTTCTAACTCCATCCATGTTACTGTAAAAGGCATTAGTATATCTTTTTTGATGCTGAATTGTGTATGTGTACCATATCTTCTTGATCTAGTCATATGTTTTTGGACATTTGGGTTGTTTCCAAGTCTTACCTATTATAAAGTGTTGCAGTAACATAGATATGCAGGTAGCCTTTTGAATGAATGCTTTTGTGTTCTTTGGATAGATTACCTAGGAGTGGACTTGCTAGGTCATAAGGCAGTTCTATTTTTAGTAATCTGAGGAACCTCCACAAAGCTTTCCATAGTGGTTAGATTAGTTTGCGTTCCCACCAGCACTGTAGGAAAGTTCCTTTTTCCTCATATTCTTGCTAGCATTTGTTGTTGCTAGTTTTTTTTTATATATGTGCCATTGTTAATAGTGTAAGGTGGTATCTAATGGTTTTAATATCTAATGCGTTTCCCTGTTTATGAGGGATATTGAATATTTTTTCATATATATATACATATATATATATCTGTTGGCCATTTGCATTTTATCTTTCGAGAAGTGTCTTTTAAGTTCTTCTGAGCATTTTTTGACTGGATTGTTTATTTTGTTTTTCTTGAGTCCTGTGAGTTCTTTGTATATCTTTGTGATCAGTTCTTTATCAGTTGTATGGAGTGCAAAAATTTTTTCCAATCAGTAGGGTTTCTCTGTTTTGGTTAATGTCTCATTTGCTGTACAGAAGCTTTCCAGATTGATGTAATCCCAGCTGTTCATCTTTTCCTTTGCTTTGGGGGGTGAGTTTTTAAAGATGTTACTGAGATTTATGTCGTGTATGTTTTACTTATGGTTTCTTCTATATTTTTATGGTTTCAGGTATTATGTTCAGTTCTTTTATCCATTTTGAGTTGCTTTTTGAGTGAGGTAGTGGTCTGGTTTCATTATTTTGCATGTGGTGGTCCAGTCTTCCCAGCACCATTTACTGAATAAATTGTCCTTGTTCCATTGCATATTCTTTGCTCCTTTGTCAGAGATTAGTTGTCCATATATGTGTGCCTTTATTTCTGGGCTATTTGATTACATTGGTCTGTGTGTCTGTCTTTAGTACCATAGTACCATACTATTTTAATTATTATGGCTTTGTAGTATAGTTTGAAGTCTTGGGAGTATGATCCCACCATTCTCCTTCTTTTTAGTTAGGAGAGCTTTGGCTAATAGAGTTTTTTTTTGTGACGCTATATAAATTTCATCAATCTTTGTTTATTTTTTTAAAGAATGTCATTGAGATTTTAATTGGAATAGCATTGAATCTGTAAATTGCTTTTGGTAGGATGGCCGTTTTGACAATGTTAATTCTTCCAATCCATGAACAGGGATATCTTTCCATTTCTTCATATCTTCTTTTATTCTTTTAACAATGTTTTATAATTTTCTTTATATAGGCCCTTCACCTCTTTCATTAGGTTTATTCCAAGTATTTGATTTTTATTGTTTCAATTATAAAAAGGATAATTTTGATTTCTTTTTCTTCAGAATGGTTCTTTGTATATAGGAAGGCCACTGACTTTTGTGTGTTGATTTTGTATCCTGCTACCTTACTAAATTGGTTGATTGTTTTGATTAGTTTCTCTGTGGAGTTTTTAGGGCTTTCTGTGTATATTATATCATCCCCAAATAGTGGTAATTTTATTTCTTCTTTCCAATTTGGAGTCCCTGTATGTCTTTTTCCTGTCTTACTGCTCTGGCTAGGACTTCTAGTGTTATGTTGAAAAACAGTGGGAGGGTAGACATCCTTGTCTTGTTCCTGATCTTAAAGGAAAGGTTTTCAGTGTTACACCATTGAGAATAATATTGGCTGTAAGTTTGTCACATAAGGCTTTCATCATATTAAGTTATGTTTAAGGAGCTTTCTCTTTTGTTCTGGTGACAGTTTTATAGTATGTTTACAGACTTGAGGGTATACTCCTAGGTTGTTTACCAGTGATCCTTGAGATCTGTTGCTTCCTACGTTAATGCCTTTGCATCTATCTGGGTAATGGAGTACTGGAATGAGCAAGGGGCAAAAATGAGAGCTGGGGCAACAAAGTATTGGGAGGTTACTGTCTGAGAGTACTTAGAGTTCAATCTGTGGTAGATGTCTGAATCAGGTGGGTGGAAGATATACTTGTGCAGCCATTTTTGAAAATGGTCTGGACTTACCTTAAAAATTAAAATTGGAAGTACCATATGATTCAGCAGTCCCAAGTTTGGATTTCTATCTGAAGAACGAAAGTAATCAACTTGAAAAATTAATGTGCTCTATGATGTTTATTGCAGCATTATTTACAGTAACAAGGATTTGGAAGCTACATAAGTGTCCACTGATAGAGAATTGGATCAAGAAGATATAGTATAGTCACAGAGTGGAATACTATTCAGCTATAAGGAAAAATGAAATGTTACAATTTATAGCAAAACATAAGGAATGAGGGGATTATGTGAAGTCAGAAAAATAAAGACAAATACTTGGTGATTTTACATATACAAGTAATATAAGGAAATAAAGTGGATGAACTGGTGAAGCAAAAATAATTATAAAGTAGCAGACATTGATAACTGAACTGAGGTTTCTGAAGCCGTGATAACGATAAAGGACTAAAGGGGGGCATGTGTGTAAGTTATGGTGGTAAGGAAAAAAAAGTAAAAAAAATGAAACGTCAAAAAAAGTGATGAATGGAGACATACTATATTACATTTGCTTAATCTGTCCCTGCATCCAAATTGCACATTGGTGACTAATTAAAAAAAAAAAAAGGGAGAGAGAGAGAAAATGAAACAGTCACTTGGAAGAGATGCATAGAACAAAGTTTAAGAAAAGGATAGGGAGCTTTCATGCCATTTCCAGACACCCCACTTTCCCTGTTCACCTGTACAGTAGTCTGAAATCTCTCTGAACACTGTCTTTTTAGATTTTTATGGAGGCTTCATTACATTGATTAAATCATCAACTATTGTCAGTTGATTCAATTTCCAATCCCTCTTCATTCCCTGGAGGTGTATGTATGTGGGTGTATTGAAAATCTCTATTAACCACATGGCTGGTTCTGGCAGCCAAACTCCACCCTTAGGTGAAGTCCAAAAGAAACTTCATTAACATAAAAAGACACTTGTGCATTTATCTGTTAGGAAATTACCAAAGGTTTGTGCCAGAAATGGAAAAAGACCAAATACATATTTCTTATTTATAAATCATAGTGTCACATCTAACCATACTACATTTTAAGTACACTGTGCTCTTAGAAACTTATTTTTGAACTTTGCACTCAGTTACTCCTCTAGTTTGCTGCCTGACCTTACATAACTGTTGTGTTGAAAAAGACTATTCAGCGTGCCTAGATTTATCTTTAACTACATGTTCCAAATTAAGACAAAAATGAAATAAATCAGCCTATCTATTTCTGAATCATTACTGAATTTTAGTCTTAGAGATCCTTTTGTACTACTGTAAACATAATAAATGCTGAAGAGTGAAATCCAAGGAAAATTTCATGCACATAAATCTGTCTCATTTAAGATTCACTGAGGTGTTTTGAGATATTTCCATTTTCACTTTTGAGGAAAAATAACATTAATGATTATCCTAAAACTCTTTAGAACATTTTCTCTTACTATCCTGTTTAGGATGTAGCAATAGAGTTCCTGGAATATGCACTGCTTATTTTACATAGTGTTATGAACACCTGCGATTTTATGAATGAACTAGTCTAACCAGTGACATAATGAGTTTCTGTTGTCATCAGAAAACAGCCAGACATTGAGTTTGGCTTTTCATCAATGGTTATCAGAGACTGGCTTATATTTGCACAGATGCTTGCTGTGACAAAAGAGAAATTACTGTGAAGGAACCTGCAAGTTATCTTAATTTTTAATATAGGTTTATGTTCAACAAATTGCTTGGCTTAGATATTTTCCTAACATTTCTATTACTAAACACATTTTAAACAAAATCATTGCAACAAAGTTGCATGGCTTAGCATACCTCTAAATGTGATAATTTGCAGTTTCTTCTGATGGTTTCAAAAATCAGCTGACATGTCAGTGTGTGCTGGGAAAAGAGTAATAATGCAGTTAAAATTCCTGATTTTATAATTTTTAATACATATACTGAGATCTAAAAATATTGCTTTTATTAATAGTTATATGGTACTTAATACTAATATTATTAAATATTTTAGTTATACTTCTATATAATTAACTGAAATGTTAAAATGTTTACATATAAAACATTTCCTATTTGTATTTTCACAGGTTCTCATGTTTAAAAACATTTTTTTGAGGTGAGAGTGCTTAAGATGTACTCTCAGCAACTTCATTCTTTTAATATAACTTTGGGTTTTGTTGTTCAGTTTGTATTTTGTTTAATTTGATGTTATGGTTTTTTTAAAAAATATATTTTTGGTGTGTTCATGTAATATTTCCTTATGTGTGTACTTGTATTTCCTCCAAATCCCTACCTTGCTGTATGATTAAAAAAATGAATCATAGCCAAGCTTAAAAATCTCCTTATGTGGGATGGTTCCATAGTTCTTCTGATACCAGAGAACTCAAAAGTTAGTTATTCTTTGTCTACATCCATTTTAATTACAGGAAACTGGAAAGTGTATTTGACCTTTTAATGCCTCTGTTGAAGAATTTGGGCCATCTTTCTTAGATTAATGTTGAAAGCCCTCTACCATTTAGCTGTGCCTCTTCCTCATGACTGAACTTCTGTAACTCTGGAGTATGTATGACTTCATACAGCCAAATTAAGCTATAATTCCAAACTTGTCATATGTATCTTACTACCACACTTTTGTTTTAAAGGTTTCCCATGGATTTTTTTCTATCCTTCCTTTAGGGCTTATCTGAAGCCTTATCCATTCTATTACTACTAGCTTCTTCTTTCAGTGGGAACTGCTATCTCAAAAGTTTTGTATACCTTATTGTGGTTCTTCTCTTTTAAAACTTAGGCTTTTCTATATGTTCCCCTTTTCTATACCACAACACACAGGTGAATATACACACATTTAAAGATTATATAATAACTGTTAATTAAAGTGGCTTCTGGTTATGGTGTATTGGAAGGGCTTTATTTTTAAGTGTACACTTTTAACTCATAGATATAGCTGAGAAAATACATTCTGTGATACCTCTGTAAAACTTAAAATGGCCAATTATTTTATGAGCAAAGGTAGCTTATTAAAAAATAGCAGAATTAAAACCCCGGGCCAGCAAGTTGTAGTGAGCTACAGGCAATCTAGAAGAGACAAAGAGAAGGCCCACTTTCATTAGGTTTTAGGAATAAATTGGGAAGGGCTGTTTTGAACAGAAATTCATTGGAGGAGAGTAAGAGTTCATAGCTGTGGCAGTATTTCATTGGCTGCAAGCAGTGGTTGTTAGGGATGGGAAGAACCTCCCTTCCTTGAGATTATGTGAGCTGCTACCCTTGGTACCTGGGTGAGAGCGCCCCCTTCTGGTCTTCTAACTCTAATTGGAACAAGTTTCCTTTATTTTCACACTTTAAATAAATACTAACTATAGCTAGTAGCTGTACAGCAGATCTTTGAGAAGATTTGAATAACCCTTATATGTTGTCACATTATTACCAACATGTTGCATTTCTGATTTTTTCTAAACCAGGAAATTTATCTTCTCCTCATGCCACAATCAAGGTGTAATTCTAGAAGTCAGTGATATTCATAGTCAGAAATCTGTTATCATTTGGCTTACATGATATCTGGAAAGTATCCATTGCTATTCATATATTTATTCCTCGGTATGTAATCTTCCTTTTTTTCCCCTCTGCTGCCTTCAAAATTATCTGTGTTTGTTTTTTAGCAAAGCAAGTGAATATACTCTGCCTAAAAGGGTGTTGAGAGGGTGGGTGTGCGTGTCTGGCTTTTGTAGTCTAATGTTCTTGGGTCTGTGATCTTGAAGATTTTTTTTTTCATTAAGACTAAATTCATATGACTGTTACTATTTATTTATTATTGTTTTTTCTTATACTGCTTTCTTTTCAAGGTGTAGTACCCATGGGATTTCCACCACCAATTCATCCATGCACCATCACCATAACCCTTTGTGCTCTTCCTCTCCCTGACTTGATCCTAATCCCTCCCTCTTCCCTGCAGAATGTCTGATTTATAGTTGTCAGTTTTTTTTAAGTTATTATTATTTCCCCCCGCCCCTTGATTCTCTATAATCCTCCAATAGCAAGACTATCTGGTATTTTTCTTTATTCCTTCTGACTTATTTCACTGAGCATAATCCCTTCAAGCTCCATCCATGTTTCTGAGAATGGCATTAGTTTATCTTTTTGATTGCTAAATAGTATTCCGTTGTATATATGTTCCACGTCTTGATCCAATGACTGTTACTAGTATAAAGTATATGGTTCACATATGATCATATCAATTGATGCAGAAAAGGCATTTGACAGTCCAACATCCATTCTTGATAAAGACTCTTGAAATCCTTGGAATAGAAGGACAATACCTCAACATGGTAAAAGCTATATATGACAAACCTACTGCAAATATAATCCTCAATGGGGAAAAACTGA
>JAGFMF010011617.1:813345-829793 GCA_019455555.1 Galemys pyrenaicus | reverse complement strand
CCTCCCTGGCCGGCAGCAGGGATTGAACTCGTGCTGCAAGTGGCTGCAGTTTGCTTCATAGTGCGTTGCTTAACCCACTGCGCCACCAGGGGAGGCCCTATCAACTGCTTTTTAAAGTGAGGCTAGAAATAATTTGAGTTGATAAATAATTCTCTGGACCCTGGAGGGAAGCTCTGATATGGAATAGTTTATCTGTGTGGTTAACTAATGACAAATTTAATTCATATTATAAAATATAAGTTGGTTAAACTTAGGAATGTTCTATAAAAGATGTACTATGATTGTCATAGAAAATTTATTTGAATTTTCAGAACAACCAGTTTTTTCAAGTCTGTGTGTCTTGATTTAGTATCCTGGGGTATTAGTACCCTGAGCAAAAGGTTAAACAGATTAGTCTTGAGCTCTGTGATGTGAATGCGAATATTTCCCACCAACTTACCTCACTCTCTAGAAAGGACATAGTGAGGTCCTAGGTTTAGGTGGTACATGTGTGCTAGATTTTCATTCCTTCTAAGCTTTTAATAAAACATTTTTATTTAGAATGATATTTTTTTTATTTTACTTTCAAAAGCAATCTGGCTCATGAAATTTAAATAACTGAAATGTTGGTTGTTGGCTTGTCAGTTATTGGCAGCTTAGTTACAGGAAGCAATATAGCTGCTCAGGTTTTGAAGAAACAAGTGGAATAGGAAAAAAAGGGAAGGGTGCGTGGATTGTTGCTTGGCTTCCTGATAATATCCACTTGGTAGTACAAAATGATCCGAAAGAGGAATGAACTTTGGGGGCTGGTGTTGGCTCTTACAGCCTTTAATCCTAAGCAGTAGTTTCAGTTTCCTGCTTACCTTGGCACACATACCAGTTTTCTGCTTGTGGAATGTGTTGAGGAAAGTAACATATGGGTGTCAGCACTGTTGAAGTTGGACTTCAGTGAGAGACCTGTGAAGGATGTATTAGTATTTCTCAGGAGGTAACAGTGTAAAAGCTAAACAGACTTTATTGAACAAGTAGTCAAAGGATAGTGCCTTGTTTGTGTATTCTGCCCCACCAAACAACAGGCTCTTCTACTTGTCCTGGTTCCATTATTCGCTTTAGTGTTATTAGTATGGCCCCCTAAAGTAATATATCTCCTGATTTTACTGTCCTCCACCTTATGATTCTACCACATTATATCTTTCACAGAAGTGGTTGTACTAATTACATATCATTGGTAGGATATGAGAGTTCCTTTTGCTCTAAGTCCTCGCCGGTATTGTCAACTTTTATTTGTGTACATTCTTTTGGGTATATGGAATAATTTCACGGTGGTTTTGTATATATAGGGCTGTGATTACTATATTTCTCTAGAATGTGTTTTGTTTGACTATTTTATTTGATACTGACATGAGCACACCAGTTTTCTTTTGGGTACGCTTTATTGATACATCTCTTTCCATACCTTTATTTTTTTTTTTAAAGATTTATTTATTTATGCATACAAGCACTGGGGTACAGGCCAGAGGTATGGGGGGGTGAGAGGATTCACCACAGAGAGCAGGGAGCAGAACAGGCAGATCAACAGAAGTACACTGCTGAGGGGAGCAGCGGGCACAGCAGGAGAGGTCTGCGTGCCATGTGGGTCCCCTCCCTGTCCGGCAGCAGGGATCGAACTCGTGCTGCAGTGGCTGCTGTTTGCTTCATAGTGCGTTGCTTAACCCACTGCGCCACCAGGGAGGCCCTCTTTCCATACCTTTATTGTCAAAATTTTTGTGTTATAGTTTAGATGTGTTTCTTTGATAATATATAGCTGGTTGATGAGTCATCTTTACCCTAGTCAGATAATTTCTGCTTTTTTGGGTATATGCTTTAGTTAATGAAATTCCTCAGGATGAATGAAATTGCCATTTATTGAGATAGAAAAGCTTTCTATATTTTGTTTAATGTTGCATTCTTATTTTATTTCTCCTGGTTTCCCAAGGTTTGGGCCTTTTGCTGTGTTATCTGTGATACATAGCACAGTTCTTTGCACAGAGTAATTGTAGTCTACTTTTCTCAACAAAATTGATTGTTGATATTTGTCAGCCTCAAAATGAAGGCAGCTGTAGATTTGGACTGCTGGTAACAAGTAGGAATGTTTTCCTTATGTTGCTGCTTTCAATATAAAGCAAATCTGGCTTTTTGGGTTGCTCAAAAATGTAAAAGTCTTCTCTTGAATACACCAGACTGTCTATCTCTATAAATTCTGCCAACCTTCAGACATTTCTGTCTCTGGGTTTTAGTTTGTGAATTGAATCTAACAAACATATTAGTTGACGATGTCCCTTTCATTTTGACACATTCATTGAATAGAACAGAAAAAAAAAATTAATACTGGGCAGGAGAGCAAGATGAGAGACCTTTATGTGGTGCTGTGCAAAGTCTAAGTAACATTATGTTTCCTAAAGAGGGGCAAGGAATCTGGAGAAGTAACTGTCACAAAAATTATTTTTCTTGCATTTTGGCTTTACTACTAGAGATCTTGTTTGTCAATATCTTTTGATCCCAGTTACATGGTTCTCCTAGTTTGCTATTTGTTTTTCACCCATAGATATTTGACAGGGGTGAGTCTCTGAGGTATCATTTGTCTTAGGATCTGCCTTATATTACTTTGTGTTTTTTTAAAAAGATTTATTTATGCATACAAGAACTGGAGTACAGGCCAGAAGTGTGTGTGTGTGGGGTGTGTGTGTGTGTGAGAGAGGATTCACCAGAGACAGAGTGGGGAACAGAACACACAAATTGACTGAAATACACTGCTGGGGTTGGCAGCAGGCAAGACTGGAGAGGTTTGCTGGGCCAGGCTCAACTCCCTGGCCAGGGATTGAACTCATTAGCTCATAGAACTGTGCTTAACCCCTTGTGCACCAGGGAGGCCCTATTCTTTTGTTTTTAATTTGATCTGTACCAGTCTATTTTGATACTGATGTCTACTTGGACAGATTCTGTGAACTTTTTTTTTATTGCATTTGACTAAAAACAGATTGTGGAATGGTTACATTTCTTAAATTGTTTTGCTTTCTCTTTCTTTCCCTAAAAAAAAAAAAAAATCAAATTAGAGCTTATTAAAAACAAATACTTGACTGTTAGGAACTGCTGTAGTATTGCCAATTGGAATTCTTTTCTACTACAAAAATAAACAGTAGAGTTTATAATATTTTTAAGTTTAGAGTTAGTTGTTAAATTACTCATTTTTTTTTCTTTTGCGATTTCACCATCTTATCTATATCTGATAAGACTATTTTGAGATGATAAACCATTATTTAAGTAGTGAAGGGAGGAAACATCTCTAGGAATAAGTTGTCTGCATAGGTAAGTATTGTGAGTAGAGATTTTTCATTTTTTAAATATTGTCCATTATTCACCATTTTGTAGTTAGAACACATTTTGTTATTTCAAAAAGGATAAAATCTCAGTATGATAATCTTTGAAATAAAAGCAGTTCACCTTTATTGAATATTCTGTGTATCAAATACCATTTAGGCACTTTATAAATTTCATAAAAACTGGATGGACAAGTACTGTTACCACTCCCATTTTAATGATGAAAAAACTGAGCAGAGAGAAATTGAGTAACTTTTTCAAGATTACACAACTAGTAAATGATGAAGCTAAGATACAATGGCTTTCTGGCTTAAGAGTTCTCACTTAGAGTATATTTAATATCACGAGCTTATGAAGCCTCTGTGGCTTTAGACATTGAGGAACTTTTGAAATAAGAATTTAGGGGGAAATAATATTTAGTAAGTAATGGCAAAATAAAAGGTTTTATAAGCTGTGTGTTATGAACTATCTGTAGTTGTTCCCAAACCTGGCTATGCATTGAGGTTTTTGTGGAAAAAATATTTTTCTTCCGATTCCCATTCCAGACAATCTGAATTTGAATCATTAGGAGCAGGGTGTCAGTTTATCTTCAATACACCATCTTTTTTTTTTCTTTTCTTTTTAAAATAAATTTACATATATTTGACATCAATTGTAATCCCCATGTATCCCCCATCACCATATCACCAGTGCACCATCACCTCAGTCCCTGGTGCTCCCATCTTCCCTCTACCCTTCTCCTCTTCCCTCCCCACCAAGTGTCCCCAGTTTATCTTTGTCTTTTCATTTTTGGTTTTCGTTTCTTTCTTGTTGTTATTATTATTATTGTTCTTATTCCTTTCCTTGATCTTTATTTGGTTCATTTATATTCCTCCTAGGGGAGGAACCATCTGGTATTTTTCTTTTGCCTTCTGACTTACTTCGCTGAGCATAATCCCTTCCAGTTCCATCCATGTTCCTATGAATGCGTCTAGTTTTTCTTTTTTGATTGCTGAGTAGTATTCCATCATGTATATGTACCACAGCTTCCCGATCAATCATCTGGTTTTGGGCATTTAGGTTGTTTCCAGGTCTTACCTTCAATACACCATCTTGAGGTACACATTTATGCACCATTGGTATATAGCACATAGCAAAAAAAAAAAATAAGTTAAGCAAAAACTGTAACAACAGCAGTAGATAATTATGATGGCTAATATTTGCAGATTCCTTTTTCTGTATTTTCTCATTTAATTCTCATAACAGCCTGTGAAACAAGTTGGTATTATTATCTTCATTTGACAGAGAAAGAAATGAAACCTTAGAGTAGTCCATTTAACATGACCAGAACACACAGGAAACAAACATATGATAAAATCAGTATTAGTATATGGAATTGGCAAGCTACAGAATATAGAATGTCCCATAATTAATGTATTTGAATTGTAGTAGATCACAGGTCCCAGAGAACTAAATAAATACTCTATAAATACTGAATATGAATTGTTGTTTAGGTTATTTTTTCCTTAGAGGGAAGATGTAAAAAATTTTTTTTTTTTTTATGCACACAAAAGCTGAGGTACAGGCCAGTGTCGCGGGAGGTGAGAGGATTCACCAGACAGAGTGGGGAGCAGAACAGGCAAACTGACTGAAACACACTGCTGAGGGGAGCAGCGGGCACAGCAGGAGAGGTCTGCCACGCCATGTGGGTTCCCTCCCTGGCCGGCAACAGGGATCGAACTCATGCTGCAGTGGTTGCGGTTTGCTTCATAGTGCATTGCTTAACCCACTGCGCCACCAGGGAGGCCCGGAAGATGTAAAATTAATATATAAAAACTAGTGTTTTTATGCCCTCTATTTTTTTTTTTCTATTTGTAGCAATAGATTATCATATCTGGTGAATTTCACAATGTCAACATTGTATTAGCAATTTGGTTAATAAATATGTGTAACTGAGATTTGCTTTTGAAGCTCAGATCTCTCTCTTACCCCTTCTCTATCTCTCTCTATGTGTGTGATACATATCTTAAACTTCTATTTAAACTATTTTTTACTTTCCTTCATACTTCTTACATGTAGGCATTCCAAAAATTCCATGATGAAACCTTTTCTTTATACTTACTATTCTCATTTTGGGTACGTTAAATCTACTCCTAAGACTTACAAATACTAAAAATTTTGATATAACATAAAATATATCATCTTAATAAGCATGAAATATATCTTAATCATTTTAAAGTATAGAGTTTAATAGTAGTGAATATTCACATTGTTATGTGAAGATCTCCAGAACTTTTTTATCTTGCACAACTGAAATGCTGTACACTTTATTATAACTCTACTTTCTGCCCCCCACTGTTCATCCACCCCAGCTCCTGATAACTACCATTAAACTTTCTCTATGAATTTGTCTATTCTCTAGATATCTCATATAATTGGAATTCTATGGTACTTGGCTATTTTACTTGCATGTTTCACTTAGCATTAGGTCCCTAAGCTTTATTCATGTTGTGACCTGTAATAGGATTTTCTTCTTTTCAAGCTGAATAATATTCCATTGTATGTCTATACCACACCTTTATTACCAGTGATGACTGTTTGGGCTGCTTTCATTTGGCTACTATAAATACTATAAATAGTGCTGCTGTGAACATGGAATACAAAATATCTTTTTTGAGACCCTGCTTTCAGCTTTTTTGGATGTATACCCCAAAGTGAGGTTGTTAGATTATTTGTTAGTGGATGATTCATGACTCCAAATTCAGTATCTCCAACTCACACATTTTAGATTTTTAATAATCTTTTGGGCATCTCTATGTAAATATCCCATAGTGTACTTCAAAAAACCAGCATGGGGACCTTCCCTGGTGGCACAATGGTTAAGCAACTCACTGTGAGGCAAATCGACCATGGCAGCATGAATTCAATCCCTGCTGTCACCCTGTGAGGTGACCCACATGGCACAGCAGACCTCTCCTGTTTTGCCACTGCTCCCCTCAGCAGTGTATTTCAGTACATCTGCCTGTTCTGTTCTCTGCTCTGTCTCTGGTGGATCCTCTCAACCCTCATACCTCTGGCCTGTGCCCCAGTTCTTGTATGCATAAATAACTATATCTTTAAAAAAATACCAGCATGCCTAAAACTGAAAACCTTAAACATCCATACTACGTAAGTACCAAGGGATATTGTTGGTGTTGAGGATACACGGAAGTGAACAAAATGAAAGTTATTTGGAGCTTACATTCTGTGAGAGAAGACAGGTTACAAACAAAGAGGCAAATAAATATATGATTTTTTAAGTGGCATGGGTTTCTTTTTTAGATAGGGCAGGATAGACTAATTTATAATGACCAGTCAAGTAGAAACTTGACTGAACTAAGGGAGTAAGACAGGTAAAGGAAAAAGCATTCTAGGTGGAGTGAAGAGTAAGAATGAAGGGTTTAAGGAAGAAACATGCTTGGCTTGTTCTAGAAACTTTAAGGAAACCAGGGGCAGCTAGAGGAACTGAAGTCAGGGTCAATGTAAAATATTGTCAGAGAGGGAACTACAGCCAAAATAAGGTCAGAATAGGGACTCTAGATTTTATTCTGGTGATGTGTAAAGGTATTAATATTTTGAGTAGGAACTGGGCTATATTAGATTTGACATTTATAAGCATCATATTGGCTACTGTAGGAATAGGCAGTAAGTATGTGAGGCAAGAATGGAAGCAAGAGACTATTAACAGTTTGGAGGTTATTCATACAGTATTACAGAGGAAAGACATTGGTTTAAATTAGGGTGATGGAAGAAAAGGTTGACCACATTTTACATTTTGGAGGTAGAATAAAGAATTCTTAATAGATTGGATATGAACCTGGGCATCATTCTCAGCAAGTTTCTTTTTCAATTCATATTTTGAGGTGCTGCCAAATGATGTTCATAAAGGCAAAATTGGAGTTGCGGCATTGCCTTCCCAGTATCTTCAGGTTAAATAAAACTTTTAATGTCTTCATGCTGCTTTTCATATTCTAAATCTAACATATCTTTCCAACCAGCCTAGACTACTTCCTGACTCAGACATTTGCTAAAGCCACATAAAAATTTAGCTTCCTGAATAGGCTAAGTAGATTCGTACTTTTGTACATTAAAAAAAAAAAAAAAACAAAAAAACCCTCCCTGAATGCTTTTATCCAACTCTGTTATTCCTAGAAGAACGCTGCTTTAATGTTTGGTTCACATGTCATCACTTCTCAGCTTTTCTCCTGATACTCACATTACTTCTACTGTTTTACCTTTTATATGTTCCTCTATTGCAGTTCAGGTGAAATGGAGGAAAGAATTTTGGAATATATAATAGAATACTTGAGGTTAGGTGAGGGAAGGGTATCAGTGATTAAAATATTTGAAAATAGACATTGGAAGAAAAACTTAGAAGAATTTAAATATAACATGTTGTGGGAAACAATCTGTTAACCAATAATTATTAAAATTAAATAATTATTTTTGAAAAGTGATATTCCTTTTTGTTTAGTAATAAAGAGAATGATATTAAGCATCTTTTTGAGGCCTCATTGTTTTCCAGTCACAATCTCAGTCTTTATTTGCAACTCTCCAATTTAATGTGGATACTTAAATATACTATTCATTTCTTTGGTCTGCCACATCTTTAACTGGGTAAATTTTAATACCAAATAGACTAATATAGGACCTCCCTGGTGGCGCAGTGGGTTAAGCAACGCACTATGAAGCAGACTGCAGCCACTGCAGGACGAGTTCGATCCCTGCTGCCGGCCAGGGTGGGGACCCACATGGTGCGGCAGACCTCTCCTGCTGTGCCCGCTGCTCCCCTCAGCAGTGTACTTCCATTGATCTGCCTGTTCTGCTCCCACTCTGTCTCTGGTGGATTCTCTCACCCTCCACACCTCTGGCCTGTACCCCAGTGCTTGTATGCATAAATAAATAAATCTTAAAAAAAATAGACTAATATAATACTAATGGAGCCTGTGAAATAATAGAAAAAAATATATTTGTCTCTGCCTCTGGTTGTTGGCACACAGCTTTCAAAATCCTTGTAATTTGCTAAGTGATAAGAGCACTAGTAGCATCTTTTGATCCTACCTGCTGACAGAGCCCCTAAGTCCCTTGAAATTTCATGGTTGATGAGGAGACTCTTGAATAGCTTTAGGACAGGGACTGGTGATAAGAAAGACTGAAACCATTACTAACTAGAACTTTCAGTTTATCTCCTATCCTTAGGAAAGATGGAGGGACTGGTAATTGGGTTAATGAGTGATCATGCATACATGATAAAACCTGAAAAAAACCCCAATAGCATGGGTTCGGGGAGCTTCTGGGCTGCTGAACACATGATGATGTAGTCTGGGTGGCATTAACAGAGAGATGATAGAAGTTTCATGCCTTACCTGATACATTGCCTGTATTTCATCTATCTGGCTCTTTTTGAGTTATATCCTTTCATTATAGTTGATATTCTAGTAAGTAAAATATTTCCATGAGTTCTTTGAGTTGCTCTTGTAAATCAGTTAATTCCAGGGAGAAGGTTATGGGAATCTCTGATTTATAGCAGGTTGATCAGAAGCACACGTAATAACCTGGGCTTGAGATTAGCTTTTGAAGTAGTAGCAGTCATGTGGGACCTAATCCTTAGCCTACACAGTCTGATCCTAACTTCAGGTAGATTTAGTGTCAGAATTGAGTTAAATGGTTCAACCTGTAGCTGATGTTGCAGAGTTGCTTGATATGTGGGAAATACAGATATCTGGTGTTGGGCATGAAGTAATGTTGTAATAGAATTTTGAATGTAGAGAAGACACATAGGAGAAAATGTTTTTTTCATACAAGGTCAAAGGTGAACATTTGACAATCTTTTTTCTAAAGATATCTCCTTTATCTGTGCTGTCTGAGCCCTAGGTTAGGTATCAGGCATTCCCAAAGCTTAGTGTAGTATTTGGCAGTGAATGAATAGGCAGTGGGTAATTTTGCTGAACCAAACCTTTAATTTTACCCTTTATGTCTGTGTCTTTATTGTTTCTCTGCATAAAATCAAGAAATCTCCATTCTTAAAAATAAAAAAGCGAGCAAAAACTCAGACATTCTTCTCTTAGAAGTTTCAGTCTTCATACTCTTTATACTGTTTCAAAAGTCAAAAACTAGAAGTCCTAGCTATTTCTTACTTAGTCCTTTATAATATTGTTACTAAAAAATCTGTTCAAACAATACTACTAGACTGTTTGAACATTTTTCAGTTTTGTCTAATTTCCCTTATTAGTTGGTTTGCCTCATTTTTGTTTTTAGCTGTCTCTTTATCTACATAAAAATATTTCCCAAGATTTTTATCTTTCTCTTACTGCTCTTCACCAAAGAAGAAAGCTTTAAGTGACATTGCATCAAATATTTCTAGGTTTTCTTTTAAACAGTTGCCGTACTTAACCTAGCTCAGATTTTTAAATCTCCATTTGGATAATTATTGTCTCCATTTGAGTATTATCTAAAATCATTGTCAAATTAATTGTTGAATACATTTTGTTCCTGCTAGAAAGCAAGTTGTATTATGTCTGTCAGTGTATCTTCATAGTCTGGAACAGTGTTTGTTACATAGTTGGCAATTAACATATATTTGTTAAATGAAAAAATGCTGTCCCCCTGTTGACTGAAAAGTTAGAATATTCAAAACAATTCATGGGAAATTTTTCTTTGCTTCTTTATCTACCCATCAGTCAGTGTCTAGATCAAATGCCCTCTGTTTTGAAACTTTTCTTAATCCTCATTATAAAAAGTATTCTGTATTCCTTTGCCATTTATAATTTTATTGTGCCTTCATACTTGGTTACATTTTATTCATGGACAAATCTTTTTATGTATATAATAGCATTGAGGCTAGGGATTCACTTCCTACCCCAAAACAAATGATATTAAAAAAATGATGTAAGATCTTGGAAGAGGATAAGGGTTGAAAGTAGAGGTTTGTCATTGTTCTTCTGTAAGTATTACCATTTCCCCTGTCTTGACACTTTTCATTTGTCCCTAGTCTTATTTGAAACATTATTTCAACCAGGAAGATTTCTTTAAGCCTTCCTCAAGTCTCCACTATGTGGCTTTTCTTTGTATTCCTCTAGCATCATTCAACAAATAATTTTTAGTGGCTTTTATGTGCTAGAAGGTGGAGATAAAATGTTGAAAAAAATTGATATTGTCCCTCCAGTCTAGTGATAAAGACAGGCATAAAACAATTAGTAAAGTAATTATCAATTACTGGTAATTATGAGTACAGTGTTCTTTGTGATAGTAAACCTACTTAGATGAGGGATTGATCAAAGAAGAGTTACTTTAAAAGTACTTTTAACAGAGGCTTCACTTAAAATGATTAAGACTTAGCCAGATAAAGAATGGGAGAAAAGACATTGCAAACAGATGTAATATCTTCAAAGATCTTAAGAAACAGAAGAACTTGATGCCTGTGAGTAACAGAAGATTCAGCTAATTTTGACTAAAATTGTATCATTAGTTCATTAATGAAGAAACTGAGACTCAGGAGGGTCAGTGAATATAGAAGCAACTATATTGTCTATATTAAATCATTAACTTAATGAATGGGAGCATCTAGATTTAAACTTTGGACTTCATTAATTCTTTGTGTTCTTTTCTTTATACCTTGGCATTTCCTAGTAAAGTTGGGCAGAATTTTTCCAGTGTTTTTTTTTCCAGTATTTTCTTCTAGTCCAACATCATAAATCATTCTTTTTCCATTTTCTGTTTTTTAGGAAAGGAGATCTTTGTATGTGTCACTAACACTATTAACAGAAAGGAATAATTAAGCAAAGATACTTCTGTTGAAGTTGTGGTTTTGAGATCGGTTTTAGTGTTTGCTTGAACATAAAAAGAATTTATGAGTCTCCAGAGATGTCAGCATTCTGTGGTTACCCACTGTCTCTCTTAATGTGTCATTTTCTTTGATTTTTGCCAGTAGAGCATTACAATTCTCAAAAATCATGGCGAGCATCCTTTACATTCAGCAACATCACATTGTAAATTAACCCACCTCTGACAAATGTTTAAATCAAAGTTTCACAAAATACACAAACTATTTTTGGCAACTGATTTCCTGGCAGCTCATACAACATCAGAGCATAGCCTTTTTTTTTTCATTTTGATAGGAATGAGGAAGGGAAAGAAAGAAGTTATTATGATGTAATGACAAAGTTGGAAAGGTCTGTTTTTTCCCTCCAGAGAATCTTTTCTATTCAGTGAACATCCCATAGCCCAGGATGTAAAAGCTTGTTTGCTTAGTAGCCTTAAAAACACTCTTGTCATATGAACTTGTGCTGTTTCTGGCTTGTTAGCTTTGAGACTAATTGCAGGTATGTTTTCTATAAAGAAACTTCCCAGTGATACTTCTGCCTCCTTTTGATATAATCTTGGTGTTGGTGTTTATTAAAGAACTTTTGCTCCTGTGTATTTTCTTTCTAAATGTTCTTTTTATAAGAATGATTATAACATAAAAGAATGAATTCAGTTTCTGACCTAATTTAAAATTCCTGATTGGTGGTTTTCCTTTGTGATTTTATATCTTGCTCATCTCTGAGGAAAGAAATAACATGAAAAAGGTTAAAATACTTAAATTTGCCTATTTTGATATCTTTAAACATTTGTATATACTTCGATGAATGACAAGTGTGGAATTAAACTTTTTATGACTCAATACCTGTGACTGTTAAATCAAAATGATTTCTAAAATGTGGTTTTATTATAGAGAAGTAGAGAAATATTTAATAGGGAATATTTTATATCACTAAGGGAACATTTAATAATTTGTTTAATAAATTTCAAAATATACTTATTTCTTTTTACAGTGTCTCACCCCTCTCAGCATTTTTCTATTTCTTTAAATGGTCATTTCTTTTTTATTTGTAGGCAGCTATCAATGGTGTAATACCCCAGGAAAATGGCATTCTACAAAGGTATGTTATAAGGTGCTTAATGGTAAGAGAAGAATTCAACAAAGCAAAAAGGCAATTGTTAGATTTTTTTGTTTTACTTTTTAATAGAGTATTTGATCTTTGGTGTGTAAATTCATTAATATAGTGCTCTTTTCCCAGATGTTTTATTTAATTATGCTAATTGCCTATATTCTCCTTTACTGCATAATATAATTTCTGATTGTGTAATATCATTTATATAAAGGTAGTTTTATTTTAAAGAAAGTTTTCCAAGATCTCTTCTAATTTTAGGATGGATGGAAGGACCTGAATCCTTTAAACCTTTGTATCATCTAACTATCTTGGCTTAATCTTCAACATTACTGTATTCTTTCTCCCCTCACTTTGGTTTCAAATTAAATATATGATAACTTGCAACAATTTGAATAATTCCTTAATAATGAAATTTCCCAAAGCATTGGACTGTTTACCCGTAGAAGTCAGTGTTAGCATGTAGAATGGTCTTTGTGGTTTTGTGGCATTGCCAGACAGTAAAATTGGAAGATGATGCCAAAGAAGTTGTAACGGTCCAAAACAATTCCTTAAATTAAAAAGTCATAACTTTTTTCTCCTGAGAATTGAAAACTCTGGTTCTGGATTAAAAAGAACATACCATAAAGTCAGAGGAGGTAAAACTAGTTTCCTTTCCAAGAACAGTTTAATTACTTGATTTTTTTCCCCCTATTTTTCCTCTCAATTCAAACTTTGGCTGAATTTTGGTGGTTGGGATTTCTAAGTCACTGAAGCATGATCTGCTAAGTGTGGATGAAACAAACAGAAACAGCAGGCTAGAAAATGATAAATTTTTTTAGAGGGGAAGAAAAGTGCAGTTGCAAAAACATAAAAAAGTCACCGTGAACTGCAAAATGTGCTATATTTTATAGGAGCAGTGTTGTTTTTTAAATTTTTTTAAAAGGCAGCAAAAATCTGTTTGATACCTGCTCCACTCTTAGTGATTAAAGATCATTGAATAAAGGCCATAATAAACATACCAATACTCTACCCTTTTTAAGAAAAACTTTCAACTAAAATGAATATGGTTGATTTCTAAAGTCAGCACCAAAATTTTTTTTGCTCATTTTTTACATGTTCATTGAAAGCACTTCAAGCTTATGAAACTTCATCTAGTAAGCAAATTAAAAGATGATTATTGGAACTTCCTTCATGATCATTTTTTTTCTTGGTTTAGAAAGTTTTAGAATGCTAAATATGGCTCCAGTTTCATTCCTGAGTAAATGTTATTCCACTTTTGGTGCCAGAACTTTTGCTTGCTAGACCCTTGTGGATTCAACTGCTGTGTTCTGAGTATATATCGGATATAGGCTACAATTAATAGCATTTGCTATGGGTGAACTGTAGAAATTCCCTCTTCTCTGGAAACATCCCATGTTTCCCATCATAGGTGATAGTTTCTGTTTAATATATTTTTAAATGAGAGATTCAGTAATGAATTGATTTCTAATATGGTTATTATAATATTTAGGGTTAATTTTCATTAGAGTGGGTTTTGTTTTTTTCTGTTTGTTAAATTAAGGACTGAATCATAGCCATATAAAAATGTGAGCTGTATCTAATATATTCTTCAACTATTTTCCTTCCTGTTTTTGTTCTTTAGCTTTGAATTCACTGTGGATTTGACATAACTGAAAATTCCTCTTGTTTGTCTACTGACCAGAGGAAAATGAAAGAAGACTGTACTTTTTCATAGGCATATCACCAGATGTGGAAGACACAGTGCTAGGAATGGTATATATAGGCAGTTGAATTGATCTTCATTTTGTATGTTTGTCTTTTTGTAGTAAAGTTGGATGTAGTCTGTGGATACAGTGAACTCTAGTCAGTTCATATCTTAATAGAGATCAGTAATTAAAAAAGTAAGAATTGTTTCTGGAGGGAGAAGTACCTAATCCCTGTACTTTTAAACTTTTTTCACTTATGACTTTTCCTGAAACCAGATTTTTAGATGAATTAAAAAATGGGAATATGGTTTTTAATGTATCCCTACAATTTAAGGAAAGGAACATTTTTTAAATAGTTATGGCACTGTGTTAGGTAATTGACATTTTCTCTCATTTATTATTGCTGCAATCCATAAGAGATGGTGTTCATATTTCATAGATGAGAAAACTCAAGTTTAGAGCGCTTACATAGAGTCTCCCAAGGTTAGGAATGTGGTGAAGTCTGGCTTTTCTCACTTAAAAGCCATATTCTTTCTTTTATACTACTCTGTCCTCTTCAAGGTCAGTAAGCTACGCATGTCACAACTTTTAAGATTTTATCAGATTTTATGTAAAAAAGTTGCTATGTAATGCATGTATATAACATCTTTGCCCATAGCTTTGTTTTTACAGTTATTATTTTAGTTGTAAATGAGTAAAGGCAGATATTATTATCCCTCATTTTACAGGTAGAGAGAATAAGGCTTGAAGTGACTTGGCCCAGATGATACAGCATGATGTTGATGGAGTCAGGAATATAAGCAAGTCTTCTGCCTCACCTCCAAGGCTAATTTGCACTAGATAATAAATTGCTAACACAGCATTATTTATAAAGTGTGTAACTTATGTAGTCATAAATGTAAAATATTTAGCCATAAACATTGAGTCTATGCACTGATATTTACTATATCTTGGTATAGTATTTTATTTAGTCAGTATATTTTCCAGAGTCTTAAAAATTATGTTTGGAGTGAGTTGTTAGAATGTAGTACTAGTTATAGAAGTATATTTGTAAAGAGCAGAAGCTGTGTTTTCTGAAAATTTTATAAATTAATAGTGTCATTTTACTTATTGGATGAATGGGTGGTATTTATCAACTCATTTTTATTTTGTGATTTTTCTTTATTGTTTGATTCATTGAGGACACTAGGTTTGTTTTCAAACCTTGACAATTATACTTTCAGAATATATAAATGCCAAGGTTTTCTTACTTAGAAAATATACATTTTGGCTAGTTAGTCTCTACTTAATTGTCTTCTTTTTAAAACTTTTTTTTTGTATCAGATTTTACTATGCGATAGACTTTTAAAAATTGAAATAATAGATAAGTGCAGAGTTCCTGTTTACTTGTTTTTTGTTCACTGCCTTCCAAAGAAATGTATAGTTTGCTGAGGAAAGTTGAGTAAGGATACAACACACCTTTGGTTGATGTTTAGATATAAAATAGATTTCGCCATAGAGTTCCCTTACTAATCAGTGTGTGATTTTTGTTCCTTAAGTTACTGATTATCTAGAGGAGTGAGAAAATCAAATTGTAGATAGTAGTCTTCACAGATGAAAAAATTTTAAAAATGTATTTCTTTAAGTCAACAATTTTAGATGCCTTCACACTCTGGATGTCATTGAACATTAGCCAGAACTGATGGGATCACTCAGAACTGGTAGGCTCTCTTTTTCCTCTCATTTTTTTGGATTGCTAGTGGAAAAACTCTTTACTTAAAGTATAAATTCATTTTTACTAATCTTGAAATAATTATTAATAAGAAAATTATCAAGTGATCACTTTTTAGAAAAATCTTCGTTCTGGCTGATAAACAGACCAAATAACCTGCAATGATTAGAGATGTTAAACTATCTCCTAGAGTTAGGATTTGATGAAGAAGAAAAAAAGCACACGGGAATGTGCATGTATGGGAATCAGTTACAAGATATGAACAGGCTGAAAGAGCAAAAAAGTGAAGACATATTGTTTATCCTGCTAGGTGATAGCAAAATGGTAGTTATGGGGCTTGCAAATGACTAATTGAGAAAGAAGTATAAGCAAGATTAGTTGCTTCTTTTGTCTCATTTTATATAATAGTCTTAACTCCATAAATCAGAAGCCAATATGGAATTTGTACCAGTTACTGTGTGTCTTAAAATTATACATTTAGGAACTGGGGAAACAACTGGAGAGTAGGTTGATAAATTGATCACCATAATCTTCAATTTTATAGCTCAAGGAACTACTATCAGTGTAGAGTCAGCACTTAGCCATCACCTAAAGATCTAGATAATTTTTTATTAATTTTATTAACACAGATACTCTGGAAAACAGCTGCAGGTTTCTTGGGGGAACTTTTTTTTTCTTTTATTAAAATATTTTAAAATTTACATATACTTGCCATTAATTGTAATCCCCATGTATTCCCTATCACCATCTCACCAGTGCACCATC